>JABUQX010027742.1:0-15000 GCA_015478945.1 Trachelipus rathkii | reverse complement strand
GTTATATATATATATATATATATATATATATATATATATATATATATATATATATATATATATATATATATATATATATATATATATATATATATATATATATATATATATATATATATATATATATATATACACTAAAAAAATTATTTATTTGTATAGACAAAAAAGTGATTGTCACAACGAAACTTTTTTGTCAATATAGCACCACACGAATTATGGTTAACATAACCAAGCTGTTTTTGTTACCATAAACGAAATAGGTGTGTAACCGTGACCAAAAAATTGGTAATAGTAACCAAATATTTCTTACACTAACGAACATTTAGTCAATTTATTTGGTTGTGATTATCAAATCATCATCAACAAAACTGAAATTAGTTACAAGGACCACAAAACTTTAGTTGCATCAACAACACTATTGATTCTCACAATCAAAATTTATTTGTAATAACCTGTTTGATTTATTTATCATGATCAAATATTTTGTTCGGTTAACCAAAACATTTATTAGCAATCAAAGTGGGAATTTGGAATTTGGCAATTGCAACTGAATTTTGGTTAGATTTACTAAATAATTATTTTTAGTTACATAATGTATAGTTATAACTGCAAAAGTTTCGTTGGATTTACTAAATATTTATTTGTTTGTGCTAGAATTTGGTCACTAGGACAAAGGATTGTGATTCGGTTAACCAAAACATTTATTAGGAATCAAAGTGGGAATTTGGAATTTGGCAATTGCAACTGAATTTTGGTTAGATTTACTAATTAATTATTTTTAGTTACATAAAGTTTAGTTATAACTGCAAAAGTTTCGTTAGATTTACTAAATATTTATTTGTTTGTGCTAGAATTTGGTCACTAGGACAAAGGATTGTGATTCGGTTAACCAAAACATTTATTAGGAATCTAAGTGGGAATATTGGTTACCTTAGCAACAAATATGGTTAGATTTACTAAATAATGTTTAGTTACAACAGCAATATTTTCGTTGGATTTACTACATATTTATTTCCATTTGAGCTAGAATTTGGCTACTAGAACAAAAGATTTGTAACTATAGCATTCTTATATTAGTTGCAACAAATATATTACTGTACTCTACAGTAAACTTTGTTGATTTGATTTATTTATGATCATCATATTTTATTTATCCACTGTAAATATTTGGTCAAAGCGAAATACTGATTTAGTTAGGAAAATTAAACTCTGTAGGTATAATGGAGAATTCACTTGCCAAAAGTTAAATTAATAGGAAAAATTAACGGTACAAATAACTATAATCTGCTGAATCACCAAATCTATTTTCCTTTATATTTACATTTTAAATAGTGATTAAATTTTTACAATTAATTTTATCACAAAGAAAATCTCAGATCAATCGATACTGAACACCTGAGCTTTTCTTTATAATAAAATTCTATATAAAAATGAGCTCTTCAGTAGGTTAATATCACAAAAAAAATGTGTTTCATATTAAAGTTATTTGTACCGTTAACTATTCCGATTAAATTAAAAAGTTTTAGCCTGTGAATTTTCCATTAAACTTACAAATTGTAATTATCGTTAACTAATCAGTTTTCAAAACCAAATATTAACAACTGATAAAGAAAATATGATCTTCATAAATAAAATACAATGCTTGTGCAATTTTTTATATTTTTTTTGTAAGGAATAATCGTAATTGAAATTACAGATTTTAAATTACTAATTATCACAATTAAGTAAATCAGAGTTAAGTTAATTTTACATTTACCTTTTCAGATATTTGAAATAAATTTTATGTAACAAAATATACATTGCTTACAAATTATAATTAGAGCAAAGAAAGTACTTCAATGCTCAAGTGTTAACATAATTGGCAACAGAGGATGAAAAAAAAACAGGTGCAAATGATTTATATAATAGAAACGAAAATAAAGACTACAGAACATTTTTTAACTGAATATAATAATAATAATAATAATAATCATAATAATAATAATAATCATAAAGAATAATAATCATAAAGAATAATAATAATCATAATAATAAAGTATTTATCATATATTAAAGATTCCACTTAAAAATTTTTTACCACCAATAAAATTCAACTTATAGGAGTTATAATCGACACACTCGGAAAGACATGATAGTGATAGACTTTTATTTTCGGGTTTCTCAATTTCATAAGCATGAAAATGAGTGTTAAATTCAAGCGTTCTGTATGGCTTACCACAAAATATTAAACGGGGAGGATCATAAACAAAAATGTAAATTATTTCAAAAAATATTGGCATATCATCTTTAAGTGCATTAAACAAAAAATATTTTGATTTATAGGTACGGCCATTAAAAATAACACGACGATAAGCATTAAACCTTTCCCCATAAGTTGATAAACTTGCATTAAGACGTACTATTTCAGGAAAATCCATTACATTTATTTTTTCTCCACAGACAAGAGTATCATCCAAACATCTGTTGGAAATTAAACGATAAGAAAATTTTAATTGATATTTAGTAGCAATTGTTTTAAGTAGATTTCTTCTACACTGACTAGTATTACTAATTAATTTCAACTCTCTATGTTTCGCTTCAAATCTCATACACCATAAATTAATAAGAGGACCATATTCACAAACCATCCGCGGATAGTGCACCATAAAATGATGTTTAGGCTTTAAATTAGAATCTGAAAATAAATTTAAATACATTTCATGATGTTCTGAAATAAGAGTAGACAGTAAAACATGAATTCCCTTTTGAAGTGTGCTTGAAAATAAAATATCTAAAATTTGTCTAAGTATCAAATACAATTGCCAATGTTTGTCACTGCATGGTATATAACTTCCTATAAGGTAAGGAAATATATTTACAAAGGAAATCATTTCCGATGCAGAAAAACCTAATGAATCTTTGACTAAATTTTCGTGTTTTATGCAAGGTACTGCAGCTTCATTTTCTCCGTAACTGTAAAAACGAATCCTATTATTTAAAGTTTCAAGTGAAAAAATATTTACATTTACATAAAAAAGTATGATTTTACTCAAATCAAAATTACAAACACCCTCAGTTATATCGTGCATTAAATCACCAATAACATTGTCCAATATATGAAAATTTGAAACTTTATTAAAAATGCATTCAGATCTTATACCAGTTTCTGAAGGCGTATTTAATAATACCTCTCTTTCATATTCATCTTTCCTCCTCAGTAATAAAATGTCTTCCGTCATTTGTCTTTGCAAGATTTCCTTACTCGCTTTACAATGCCTACAGTAATAATTCGCATTAAAACTTTGAACAAACCCTCCAATTGTATTCATAGCTAAATTATCACCAATAAGTGATATCAGTTGAAAATAAATTTTAAAGTTTCCATTACCGATTTTCACTTCAATACCTTCTGCTTGCAAATAATTTAAATCTTTTATCATCTTGTTGAAAATAATTTCGTTATCAAACATTCGCATATCTGATGAATAAGATAACATTAATAAAAAAATATTTTCTAATCGCGATTGAAACTCTTTAGGAAAACATCGAACAGAAAAGTAAAATGCTCCTATTTTGTTCTTACCAGCATGTGAACCCAATGGATTGCCACATTCAAAATCATCATAGTAAAGAAGGAGTGGAAAAATTCTTCTTCCTGGGTAATTTAATTTACTAGTGGCCATATTCCCATTACTAATATCATTTAAAAGTACAGACTCTGAACAAGAATCCATGTATTTACATGCAATATCATAAACGTTGTCCATCGAGAACAAACATTTTAAGGTATCGATAATAGGAATATAACAAATACGAATGGGAACTTTTTCTATGACTGTTTTAAGTTTATATTTCTTCAGTTTGGTTTTATATCCTATCGTTATAAGCTGAGGATCAACATACACCTCTTTTTTACGTAGATACTTTAAAGTTAAAAATTCAGTACGAAATACTGAAAATGGATTTTGAACGCTATTAAAAACCTGTTCTAGAGCATGCGAGTCCATATCACGAAAAGTAGAAAGAATTTTGTGTTTAAGCAAGGGCAAGAATGATGAATTAAAAATTAAATTCTCAGCTTGGAATATTTCCTCTCTAATTTTCTTTCTTGATGCAAAATCATTATGAAATTTTTGAGAGACAAATTGCAGAATTTCTTCCTCGAATTTACTTTGTAGGGCTGAAACATCATATTCTAAAAAAGAGACTTGACATTCGTCTTTCATTTCTAAAGGATGAGAAAATTTATCATTAGATAGATTAATATTTTGACGTATTAAAGTAGATTGAATAATGTTACTGGAAGCACCGCTTGAAGACTCTAAAAGATTATCATTATTAGAACTAATAAAATCATTTTGTGAATTTTGTTTTGTTTTTTTGTAATTTTGATTAGAGTTTATAACTTTTAAATTGGAAAGATGTTTTTTCAAATGTCTTTTAAAGGGCCATTTTAAACAAAATTGCTTTTGGCAATTACCTTGCCCACATATAAATTTACTTTGAGAATACTGCTCTGGGTGAAAAACTTGCAAATGTAATATCAAACTAGAATCACTAGGTACTTTTCTCTTACAATAAAAGCAAACAAAACTAAATTTAGCAATTTCCATTTTCTAACTATAAATTTTAAGGTTATCAAAATTTTAATCCGAAATTTCGTCAGTATTATATGATGTTATATCTGAAATTAATTCGCACACATCAGAAACTGTCTTATCCCACTCAGTTGTAATTTCAAAAAAGAACTTCTGTATAAATAACCAAACACTTTCAGATTCCATAGGGTATTGAAGGTGGAAAACATGAAAAGCTTTAAAGCAGTTTTCAATTGCATTTAAGGGTGAATCAAATCTGTATAGCACTTTATTCATAACCACGTAGTAATGCACTGCATTCAGAAGATCTTCTCCCTCAATAATTACAAATGGCTGCATGTGTAATGACATCTCCCCAAGCTTTTCCTGTCTTCGAGAAATGATGTTAGGAATATCATCTGCAATCTGAAAAAGAAATGCATTAATATTAGAATGGAATAAATCATAATACTAATATCCTCAGCATTCTGAAAAAGAAATGCATTATTAAAATGGAATAAATCATAAAATTAACATTTTAACTTTTTAAGGGATATTGTGAGTAATAAAAGTAAAAAGGGAATATATTTTTAATTTAGTAAAAAGTATAATATAAAACTAAATAATAAAATTACCAGAGCATGAATCATGAAAGCCTCTTGCATGTCACCTTTCGAAGGTTTCCAATTTGTATTCTTTTTGGATGGAAGTGCGACTTTTTTGGGTTTTAGCAGCAGGGGTAATAAATACAGAAGAACAGCATCTTCTCCTATAAAGGGAAATTTTGAAAGAAAAAAATATAGCTGGATTTTACAAATTTGGTTTAAAAAACTTTGGCTATTTAAACAAAAATATCAATCCTCGAAATAACATAAGCAATAACACTGCCTAAATACGTACTGGAAAAATTACCATTACAATTATCAAATCCAACTTTATAACTACATTAACTTCTTACAATTTCCCCTTTTTATATAAATAAATTTCTACTTTATTCAAAATATTCCTTTAACTTAAATGCCAGATATTATCAATTCATTATGTAAATATTAGCACGAGATGTCAGTCACGATTAAAGAAATCAAAACTGTTAAATCCCCATTTTATTATACGAGCCCAATTTCCACTATAATTTAAAAAAATTGTTTGATAAAAGATTCCAACTACAACCTCATCTCTGAATAAAAAAAATGGGATGTCTATTCCTACTAAAAACCGAGTGCCACTGAAGGAGACTTACACCCATTCCTAAAATTATGCCACTAAAAACGACTTGAACCTTTTCTTATAACTTATATTTGAAATGAAAACATTTGCGTACATATATTTGATTTCATAGCTATAAAATAAAAATAATGGTGGAGTGAAAAACCCATTCAAAAATACTATGATAAAATTATTTACACATGTAAATATGACCATTACTTCATACTTAATGATTAATTACTAATTTGAAATACGTAATAACACATGCAGGCATTAATGATAATACAAATAAACAGAAAACTACTAACCTTTTGAACCTTCAGGGTGAATATTTTTCAAAAGGTTGATCCATGTTTTATGTTTGATTCTGTTCATCATTAAGTGTTTAATACTCTCTTTATTCAAATTCCATTTGAGATAAAATTTAGATGATGTTCCAAACATAGTTATAAAATATATATGTTATGTTATATATATATATATAAAATATATATATATATATATATATATATATATATATATATATATATATATATATATATATATATATATATATATATATATATATATATATATATATCTACTATAATATATATATATATATATATTATTATTATTATTATTATTATTATTATCCTCCTCTCTCCCCAAGAATGAGGGTAAGGTGCGTTATTGCATCGGAAAAGAAAAGTAATAGAAGAACATGACACAGTCGAAAAGAAAGCCCAGCCTTACCGCCCTCTCAAGATAACTTAGCGAGAACCCGTCGCAGTCAAAAAATCCACGCTAGAGCTTCATGGGACCGCGACGGATCCTCACTAATACTATGTAAATCGTCAGGTGCAGGGTTCATCCCTTGACCCAGGTGGGCCACAGCCACGCCCCCTCACAACACCCCGCCATTCATTCCTATCAACCACCATTCTTCTCGCCTCTACCAAACTCACATTTCTTTCCTCCAGGCATTCCTTCACTGACTCAATCCACTTTTTCTTCGGTCTCCCAGCCGGTCGATTCCCAACACACTCGCCACTATACATCCGCTTAACAAACCGACTATCATCCATCCTTTCCACATGACCAAACCATCTCAACATACTTTCATTTATTTTCTTATTTACCCCTTTCTTCACACCACATCTCTCTCTAATACGTTCATTCCTCTCTTTATCAATTCTTTTCACACCTAAAAACCCCTAAGGTTGTCCATCTGAACACGTTGAACTTTAGATATATACCTCTTATTCCAGACCATAGTCTCACTACTATACATTAAAAAGGTAACAACATACCCTCATGTAAGACCCTAGCGCGCTAAAGACTAGTCCCTTCACATCCACCAAAGATTTAATTACCAGCCACCTTCCTACCATTCACAACTTTCCTACTACACTCTGCATCATCCGTTCCTTTTCATCCAACATATATCCTAAATATTTAAACTCAGACAATAGTTCACCTGCTAACCATCTAACATAACTTCACACCAAGGACTATCTCACTCACAGCCATAACCTTGCTCTTATCTATGTTTACTTTCAAACCATAACTTTACTCTGCCAAATCTCTCTACCAATCCTCTCAAACTCTCTTCAGATTCACCACACAAAACCAAATCATCCGCATATAATAGGTAGGGCACCCTCCACTCATCTCCATTCTCCATCATTCTAACACCATTTCCTGCCACCCCCATCTCTCTAATTCTTTCATAACCCCATCCATATACAAATTAAATAACCAAGAGACATAACACATCCCTGCCTCACTCCACTATTAATATTAAACCAATCACTTTTGACACCATTTATTCTTACACACTTCACTATCTTCATACATACTTTTGATTCCATTCAGAAGCCTACCACCAACACCATATATTACTAACACCCATAGAGCTTCCCTATTAATCCTATCATACGCCTGTTGCAAATTCATAAAACCTAAATACAATTTATTCTTCTTCTCCCTCATTTTCTCAGTCATTGTTTCAATGTAAAGATTTGATCCACACATCCTCTACCACTCCTAAATGCACCTTGTTCTTCACCAATCAGTCCTTCAGTCACTCGACGCACTCTTTCGACTAAAATACCAGCATATATCTTCCCTACAACACTCAATAAACTAATTCCCCTATAATTCCTACAGTTCCCTTTATCTCCCTTACCCTTATATAGGGGTACTATTACTGCTCTCCTCCAATCTCTCGGAACTACACCCTCCATAAACGCTTTATTACACAACTTCCAAATCCAATCAATCACCATCTCGCCTCCGTTCTTGATCATTTCACCAGTAATTTCATCTATACCTGCAGATTTACCATTCTTCAACTTTCTCCCTCTACCCATTACCTCCTCCTTGCTAATAAAAACCTCATCCCCAAAATACCTATTCCTTCTTGCCCCATCAAACCCACATACATTCACTATCACCTCTTCATTACTATTAATATTATACAGATTCTCAAAGTGTTCTATCCACACTCTCCTCACATCCCTTTCATCAGTCACAAAAGCACCATCCCTATTCTTTATTCTACCCAGGTTCCCCTTATTCTCATTCTTAACCTTCCCCGCTTCCTTCCAGAAAAGCTTCCTATTACCTTGTAAGTCCTCATTCATCCTCCTTCCAAACTGTTCATTTAACTCTTCTTTCCTCCTACGTATGCACCTTTTAGCATTCCTTTTTTCCTCCTTATATACTTCCAAACATCTTTCTTATGAAACATCATTGGCTTTTAATACATTCAACCACGCTTCTTTTTTACTTTCCACCACTCACTGTTAACATTCTTACCTCCTACTTTAGCACATCCACATACTTCCTTTGCACTGCTAACAACTGCTTCCTTCATTTGCTCCCATATTTGTTCAGTTTCAACTTGTTCACATTCGACTGATTTACTTGCGAGTGTTCTTAGATACTTATCCTTATTACCTTGTTCACTTAACTTCTCACTCTTAATTCTACCCACTTCCTTCCGTATCACCTTCCTCTCCATCCAAGCCCCCACTAATTTAATTTTACATAGAACAATATAATGATCCGATAATCCCATTCCTAATCCCCTAACTGATTTAACATCCAACACATACTTCAACATCTCCTTCTTCACCAACACAAAATATATATATATATATATATATATATATATATATATATATATATATATATATATATATATATATATATATATATATATATATATATATATACTACATAGTATATAGCTATATATATATATATATATATATATAAATATGTGTATATATATCTTCACCAACACAATATATATATATATATATATATATACTTACTTCCTTACCCCTGACCCCCCTCAATTGGAGGGCCACACTGCCTCCAGAAAGCCGGCCGCATCCTTTGGGCGTTTCCACAGGTCTTCAACAGATGTGATAGAAAAGCAGTTCGGGGGGCGTCGAGAGCTGGGCAATTTAGAAGGAGGTTCTTTACTGTATCTGGGTGGTTATGGCATCTAGTACATGTGGGGGAAGTGACGTTATCTAGTTTAAATTTAAATTTATAATGTAATAGTTTTGGGTGGTGTCCTGATCTGCACCTAGCGAGATTAACTTGGTCTCTTCTGGATAGTGAGTTTTCAGCAGGAGAAATTTTTGGTGGTTGGGATTTTAAAATTTTGTTGTTAGGGCGATTTTGTAGCTGAATGCTAGTGAGATGGGTATGTATATGAGAGAGCCAAGTTTTGTTGGGGGAGGGGGGGGAATGATGTTATATATGTCATTATAGAGTTTGGAGGGTGAGGAGGGAGGGAGTTTTAATCTGTGACGGATGGGGTTGTTGAATATTTGGTGACAAGGGTGGGATGGGTTTAAGGTTTTCTGGTAAAATTGTGTTCCTACCATCTCTAAGTGGGAAGTGATAGGGAGAATTTTGGTTTCGTTCTGTAGATGGTGGATGGGGGTTGTTTTGGTACAACCAGTAATTATTCTAAGGGCGGTGTTTTAATTTTTTTTTAATTTTTTTTATGTTGGCTTTTGTTATTGCTGGGAACCATCCAGGGGAAGCATAGTTTAATGTTGTTCTGTGAAGTTGTTTGTTTATATGTGGTGATAAGTGTGTGTTTTCTGTCGCTAAAATCATGTTGGGAAAGTGTTCGGAGAGTGTTTAGTTTACGTATGGTGGAAGATGTAATTTGTTCCATATGTGGGGTGAATGTCAGATGTGTCTCATATGTAAGGCCTAAAATTTTTGGAGTTTTATTAAGTGGAAGGGGGGTGTTATTTAGAAGAGCTATAGGGTGTAGTGAGGATTGGGAACGGTCTGTGGTAAGCAGGGCTGCGGAGTCGTAAAATAAATTTTTTGACTCCGCGACTCCGACTCCTTAAATTCAAATTTGGATTTTCAACTCTGACTCCGACTTCACTTAAACAAAAATTTTAGACTCCGACTCCGACTCAACTTAAAAAAAAATTTTCGACTCCGACTCCACTCAAACAAAAAATTTCGACTCCGACTCCGACTCCAGCAGTAAAATTCAAAATTTCGAGTCTGCCTCAGCTTAGTGCTTACAGGTACAGTAAAACATTTTTTTGTTTCAGGGGATGATCCAATATTGGAGATTTTGGGACACCATTTTAGCCCCACCTAAAAATGGACATAAAATTCTTAATAAATTTCAGACAATTTTGTTGGGGAAGAAGCAAACCGCAGCTTTTTCTGACCTCTAAAACGTCATTTTCGAGTGTTTTTAGGTATCTGTAGTCATTGTTTTGGCATTTTCATTTTTTCAGAACCACTTTTTTTGACATTTTTTCGTATCAACTTCTACAATTATTATTCGAAATTACTTCAAACTTGAAATATGCATAGATGGGTCCATTGCGCACAAATGTCAAGAATTAGTTTTTTGGTTTTTTTAAAATTGTGCTCAGGATCTATTAAAAAAACAAAAAAAAACAAAAGTAGGTTGTTTTGAATTTCGACATTGCTGAGCACAATTTTCAAAAAATCAAAAAACTAATTCGTGACTTTTGTGCGTAATGGACCCATCTATGCATATTTCAAGTTTGAATTAATTTCAAAAAAATTGTAGAAGTTGATAAGAAAAAATGTCAAGAAAAATGGTTCTGAAAAAATGAAAATGCCAAAACAATGACTACAGACACCTAAAAAAAAAAACACGAAAATGATGTTTTAGAGATCAAAAAAAGCTGCGGTTTGCTCTTATCCCCATCAAAATTGTCTGAAAATTAAGAATTTTATGTCCATTTTTACATGGGGGCTAAAATGGGGTCCCAAAATCTCCAATATTGGATCATTCCCTTCAACTATTTTTTTTCGCTTGCTTTTGAGAATAAAAAAATATACCACAAAGAATCAAATCTCCAAATGCTATACGGTAAAGTACCGTAAAGACAAAGATGCAGGAGCAACACATCACAAACAAATATATTTCAGTTTCGGAAAACATTGTATAACGTAATTATAATTCTAATTATAAAACAGCCACTATAAAATTAACAGTTTAATACTTTGTTTCAAGTGTACTTAGAAAGTTAAAATCATATACTTAATAATAATAATAATAATAATAATGATAATGATAATGATAATGAATGATAATGATAATGATAATAATAATAATAATAATAATAATAATAATAATAATAATAATAATAATAATAATAATAATATACTTCTAAACTTCACTTATGAAGATGTTAAAAATAAAAAACTGGCATTCCTAGATGTTTTACTTTGTTTTATAAATGGTAGAGCCGAAAGAGAAGTAAATGTTTAATGTACAGGTAAATGTTTATACACAAATTATGATTCTAATATACTCGAAAGGTATAAACTATTAATTATTAAAACCCTAATCCACAGAGCCTATAAAATAACTTCAACGTGACGACTCTTTAACAAAGAGGTGATAAGAATAACGAAAAACTTAATTAATAATGGGTACCCTCAATTTAAAATAGAAAAAGTTATAAAAGAACTATAAATAACATTTTAACTCGAAATAAAAATTCACTTGACATGGAAAGCAAATAGCTTTCTATTTTAAATCATTAAATTTGACAAACTTTTCTAGAGAAGAACAAAAATTTAACATAATTGTAAAGGAACATGTTAAGTCTGAAAAGAAGCTATTACACGCCGAGACGAGTGTCCTCATACTTTAGTACCCGTGGTCATTGTTCGGAGGATTACAAAAGTTATGTTGTATATCAATTTAATTGCAAAGAAGTAGGATGTAATTCCTCTTATGTTGGATACACAACTAACACTTTAAGAACCCGAATTATGCAACATGTGGTTTTCTTGCGTCCCCCAGGGCCTCAATACTTTTATGTCTTCGTGGCATATGGAACTTTAGCCTTTTTCTGTCCCCTCATTTTTTCATGCTTCCTGTCTATGTCTTAGCTTCTGTCTCCTTGTGTACGTGTGGTAGTTGGGTTGGCGACCAACTAATACTTACCCCACCAAAGGAACAATGGCAGGAACGTTGGTGTAGTGATCACAGAGGGGATAAACTGAAAGGTAAGCTAGGATTAGGATAAACTGTGTGAAACTAGAAATCGGAGTGGCGTTTGGGCACAAAACCGAAAAACCGCTACCATAAAGTGGTTCAAGCTCGCCTCTGCATTAGCCACATCAAACTCACACATGAACATTACATGTTCAAAACCAAGCCACCTACTTGTCAATTTTGCAACCTTTTTTTCACAATCCATCTTCCACATTTTGGTTGTATATGACAAACTAACTCCACTTAGATGTGGTATTTTTCTGGTCTTTATTCAGTACTACCTATAAACGACATTCTTATATATTAGCGGTCTTCAATATTTAACAGTAATGACATTTTCATTTTCGCTACTAAACTACAAGTTTTACATTCTCTGTAACCATTGAAAACTTTTGATACTCTCGTTTTACTAGTAGTTACCCTGTTATGGGTTGTGCAGTCCAGATGGCAGGTAAACAGTGTTTGTGTAACTGATGTACATAAATTTTAAAAATAAAAATAAAATAAAATAATAATATATATATATATATATATATATATATATATATATATATATATATATATATATATATATATTTAATCTCTATATATATATATATATATACTTACTAGAATATGTCCATTGGTGTTTTCTAATATTGGCCAATCAAGAAAAGTACTATGTATTGTAGCTTCCTCTTTAAGGTGGATATCAGATATTCTCTTATCTGAAGTTTCATTCCACAATTTTTCTACTTGTTCCCAAGGTTCTTTGTTAAACCTAAGCCACTGCTGCTTTTCAAAAAATTCTTCCTCTGATAAGGATTCACCTAAAATTTTTGCAAAAGCTGTTATAATTTTCAAATTGATTATTTTAATGCTTTATCATAGATGACTACTTATCTGTGTAATAATGTATTAAAGTTCAAAAAATTTGGTTAACACTACAACATAAGACTTCATATTTTACCTTCATGCAATAAAATACTGGTTTTAGATTTTTTAGCCACACTCTTAGAAATATGCTGAGAATGTAAGCCCAGTTTTCGAAACTTTCTTCTCATATTTCTGTATCTCTCGATGAGCTTTCCTTTGGCTCTCTTTTGTTGTTTGCCATCCGTTTGAGGAGGAATAAAGTAAGTAAGTGAATCCTCAGTTGGAAATAGTTTCGGAATCAGATTTCCATAAAACTGCATCACCTTGTTTACACATCTGAATTTTATATATATATATATATATATATATATATATATATATATATATAAAGTATAAATATCCAACTATATATATATATATATATATATATATATATATATATATATATATATATATACCAGCTATATATATATATATATATATATATATATATATATATATATATATATATATATATATATATATATATATATATATATATATATATATATAACATAACTCCATATATATATATATATAGAGAAATAAAGTGTACAGGCCCCACTGCTTATTGGAATAGTGACACATAGGTTGGAAAACATCTCTAGGGACGACACCTATCTTTAAGAATCAAAAATTCATTCATGGGCTATTGAAATTTTACTCTGGAGTTTAATTTGTGATTAAAATCAAAACTGATCTGCTCGTGAAGTGGTAAGATTCAGCCAAAATTTTGTTCAGTATGTCAGGATATCCCAGACCAAAGAGTGGGAAAGTTTTACAAACTTCCTTTTGTTCTCAAGATTTTTATCCAGATCCTAGCTGAGTCCAATTATAAAAATGTAAAAAAAAAATAAAAATATTTTCATAAAAATCAGTAAATGGTGTTTTTCTCTAACAATTAATATGTTAACCAACGACCCAATATCTCAAGAAACTCTCCCAGCATTCTACAGCTTGTCCAATTTAAAGTAAAGTAAAATAAAATATTTAAAAATATTGAAGTATAAAAACATATTCACCACCATATCTAAATACTATAACTAAAACATGCCAACCCTACCACAAGCACTCAACAAAATAGCTGCTACTTATGCAGTTCAACCACAATTTTAAAAGAAAGCCACATTGACTGTCATAACATACTATGCTATCCCCATAAGGGTGTCCAACAAATAAGCAAAAACATGCAATATAAAGGCCTAAGGCGCGCACACAAATTTTTCTTTTTTTAAAAGTTCATATACAGGCATAGCCCTTTTCAAGGAGGGAAGCTTCTCTAGGTAGTTTCTACCTAAAATCCGGACTTGGGATCAGGCCCTATTACATCTTATGTATTTAAAATGTGTATATATATATATATATATATATATATATATATATATATATATATATATATATATATATATATATATATATATATATATATATATATATATATATATATATATATATATGCTATATATACTATATATATATATATATATATATAGGAGGTTAGTCGCCGACTCTCATACGAGAGGAAGCTGGTTCAAATCTTCCCGCGTAGCAGTTGGGTTTTATCTACCTGGGGGCGAGAATTAAAACTTGACTTCTTACACGTTGGTGGCGCTGGTTGGGATAGCCGGCCTTAAAGTTCGATTTCCCATAGTCCCCCCGTGTCACCCTCTGAATAGGGGATAAAGCAATTGTAGTTTTTTATATATATATATATATATATATATATATATATATATATATATATATATATATATTTCTTTAACTGCTATATATATATATATATATATATATATATATATATATATAATATATATATATATATAT
>JABUQX010027741.1:40000-48632 GCA_015478945.1 Trachelipus rathkii | reverse complement strand
GAATGATGTGAGTTATTATGTTTTTTTCACTGAAAATGATTCCATATGAATATAATGTTCTTTATGCTTCTCTTTTCATTATATATTATATATATATATTCATATAATTATATATATTATATATATATATATTATAAATATATTATAAGTATAATATAATATATATTATATTATTATTAATATAATATATATTAATATATATATTATATATACATATATATATTCATTATATTATATTATATATTTATATTATTATTTAATATACTGGTTCGATCACATTACCACTAGGTTATGCTTAGTGGCATTAGGAAATATAGAGGCACGGATGCTGTGTTGCAGGTGTCGTACGTGCGTGATGCAGATTTCCGGGTGTACTTATTTAGCCATTTATTATAACTATATAATATATGATATATATATATTATATATTATATATATATAGGTATATATATATATATATATATAAATTATATATTAATATATATATATATTGTATATAGTATACTATATATTTTTATATATACTACGTAATATAATATATATATATATAATATATGTATAATATATATATATATATATATATATCTATATAGTAATAAGTAATATTATATTAATATTAAGAATAATATATATATATTATTAATATATATATATATATTAATAATATATATCTATATATACAATTATTATATAATTATTAATATATAATTAGATATTAATATATATATAGATCATATGTATTAATATATTATATATTATTATATTATTATATTAATATATAATAATATATAATTATAATATATATATTAATTTATAATATATAATATATATTATATTATATAATATATAATATATATATTAATTAATATTATTAATATAATATATATTATTATTAATATATATAATAGGATTGTTATTTTAGTTGTCTCTCGTATATATTATTCCGTATTTATGGTAGATACTATGAGTATTGTTCCTATAATTATTCATTTAAATAATAAACTAACTATTAGATCTAAATCTTGCTATTTTAGAGAGAGAAGAGAGAGTAGAGAGAGAGAGAGAGACGAGAGAGAGAGAGAGAGATGAGTATGTAGAGAGAGAGAGAAAAGAGAAGAGAGAGAGGGAGATAATGAGAGAGAGAGATGATGGAAGAATGCAAGTGAGTAAAATTGAGATGGAGCGAGATAGATGAGGGGAGAGGCATAAGCACTATGATGAGACAGAGAGGGGAGCATGAATGGTAAGAGATGTGGAGACGCCTAGTAACTCTCTCTCGCATTATTCTTCGCGAATACTATTGATTTATATTCCTGTTGTTTTACGATTAAAATTTTTTCTAATGTAAATAACAAAGGATGAATTTTTTTCGTCCTCTCCAACTTTTGTTCAGTCTTCCCTTTTTCGTGGGTTGTACAAGTGTAACCTACGTTTATTACGAAATTCTATTTAAGATTTTCTCTCTTTAACATAAATGTTTTCAAAAATATTCAGAGGTAAAACATCATTTTTCAATTCGTAATTTCCCTTTTTGTCATGTAAATTGAAATTGGGTGCTTATTTTATATCTGCATGTGAGTGGAAAACTCGAAGGATATTCATATTCCAGCTGTTTCCGGGTGAGTAAATTTTCTTTTCAGGATGTACTAGAAAAGGGAGAGCCACATCTTTCTTATGCTAGAGCCTTCTACGTTCTCGTGTCCTGTTTCAAATGAGATGTAATTTCTTTTAATACATTTATGGTCCGCGGTAGTCAGTGGGAAGAGTACTTCGTTCTACATAATGCGAGAGACCAGGTTTCGAAAACTGCTCGAGTGGGGTGAATGTGAATGTATTCCTCCATAAGCTTAGTTGCATCCTACTCAGACGTAAAAACGAATAATCTCATCCTCATCCCTGAATTGGGCTCTGCCGGTGGGCTGTGGTGGTGTCAACTACATAATAATAATAATAATAATAATAATAAATAATAATAATAATAATAATAATAGCAATAATAATAATAAATCATAATAATAATATAATTAATACATAAATAATAATTAATAATACATAATATGATAATATAATATATAATAAAATGAATAATATAACAATAATAATAATTAATAATAATAATAATAATATAATAATAAAATATATAGATTAATAATAATAATGAATAATAATAATAATAATAATAATAATAATAATAAAAATTAGCTTCTCTTAATTAAGGTTTGATTTTGTTCATTGGTTATTATTGTAAGTGGTAAGGTATACAGCTGGTAAATTTGACTATTGGTTAAATCACTGACCAGTGTTTTTAATGAAAGGTATTGTGAATATTTAGTCCTCATTATAGGGAGTTTACATTTGTCCTAGCTGGTAGCACTTTGCCTGGAGGAAAGTGGATGTGACTTCTTGGCAGCAGTAGGGTCCGCTTTCAATAATACAAAACAAAATGTTGAAGCGAATATTTTCATTTTATTAAAAGATTGCTCATATTTGTAGACTCCAAAATTATCAAGTATGGAGCGCTATGGTTCAGGGACCAACCAATTTCATCAAACGAGTGTCATAGCTTGAAGCGGGCTTTGTACATAATGACAAGAAGATCACTTTCCTTTGATCTATAGTTTCCTCCTGCACAGTTTTGAAGGTAAAACAATTTTATAGTTATTACTTGTATATCATAAAAAAAAATGCTCTTGATTTTTTTTCAAGCATTTTTTTTCTGAATTGCATTAAAAACGTAATTGTACTAGTTTTTAATATAGATTATATAATTTTGATAGATCATCATACTGTATTTAGCGCGTTCTTATTCATATTAAAAGTAATGATAATATTTTTTTCTTTTTTTAGTTCCTTCATTACAATGACACTTTTATCTGTTGATGAAATTCATTGATAATTGTGTTTGTTCTGGTCATTTATGTGACACCATATGCAACTAATTAAATGAAATAAATTTAATTCGGTTTATAATGGTTAAATTTAAAATTTTGTCGTAATGAAACATTATTTATGTATTACTAAACTTTTATTTAAACATTTGAATGTATCTTTTAATTTCTAAATATTTTAACTTAACATGACTTGCTTTTATAATATTTGTGTTCGGATTTGTGACCCAGTTCCCAGGTAGCTGGGCTATATGTAAGACGGCAGGTATCTAATAAATTAACACTTTCCTATACCTTTCAGTAAAAAAATCTCTGAGTACGCGGTGACCGTTAACTTTCGCTCGAACCAGTCTGAAGTAGCAATTGAATATCGTGGAGCAATATTAAGCTTTAATGATATAGTATAGTATTATTATATATATATATATATATATATATTATATATATATATATATATTATATATAATATAATATATTTATTATATTTTTTATATAATATATTATTTATATATATATATTAATTTATAATTATATATATATATTATTATATATTTATTATTTATATATATAAATATCTCTCTTATGTGATTCTCTGTGTGTTTGCCGGTTATTGTTAATTATATTATCTATTTATATTATTTATGTTTCTGAAAAGAATTAATTTTATTGTATATCTTATTTAATCTACTTGCTATTAAGTAACTATATTACCCCATTTAGATATAATTCGGAGTTTTATTTTACGAGAATTGTAGGAATACGATTTTTTGTAAGTTTTGTCGTGATAATTAATTCGGAAATTATTTTCTAATATATTTTTATTGATTAATTTCTGTTACTTTTAATTATCGTAATGTTCTTCGCTCAGTGTTGTTGAATTATAATATTTTTTATTTTGTAAATTCGCTGTGTTAATTTGAATTCATATGTACACGTTTGCTGATTCGAGTGTAGTAAAATTTTTTCGATGTTATATAATATATATATCTTTTTCAATGTAGTTGATACTGATTGTAAGAAAAGTCGTCAAGTCTTGTAGGTATGAAGAATATTTTAATAACAAATTTTTCATTGAAAAAGTCTTAATTATTAAATTTTCTTTATTTTCTAGTTTCAATTATTTTCTAATATTAAAACTTGATTAATTTCAATTTTATTAACTGACTATATATGATCAATAATTATAATTTATATCTCTAATATTTTAAATAATAATCAGTATTTTATTATATTGTTTATAATATTATTATATTAATATATTTATATTAATACATATATATTTATTATTTTGTAGGTAGAGTTCAATCTTTGAAAATAATATGAATATCAATATAGAAATTACAAATATTCCATATTGTTATATATTCTACTTCTCTGTTCTTTTTATTGGATTACTTTATGCTTTAATATTGATTTAAGCAAAGGGCACAATAGAGATTTGAGAAGCAAGTTTGTACATTTAGGGAAAGACTATTTAATTACTACCAGACAGCGGTGGCCTCTATCTGTGGGTTATAAGATTACTTTTTGCTCTACCACCAGGGGGTGACTACGACTACCATAACTACTATATAGTTACAATTAACATGCACGCAGATCTGATAAATTTAATTTAATAAATGTTTTAACAAAATTCTGAAACACGCAAGGAACTTTAATGCAGTTAAGTTAATAAATTGCTGCATTATATTAAGATATATAATGATATATATATATAAGTATATAATATATATATACTATATATATTAATATATATATATATATAATGAATATATATATATAATTTATATATATATATATATTATATATTTATATATATAATATATATATATATATAATATATATATATATTTATATATATTATTTAATAATACTATATTTATAATATATTATATATATATATATATATAACGCATTGAATACAATAAGTTGAGATCATAAAATATATAATTTATGAATCTAAATATTTATTTTTTCCGTATTATTTTGAGTAAACATATAAATAAAATCTTACTTTTTCAATTTTAACTTTTCAATTTCAACCTCAATTTTATTATGATTTTATATTTTTATTTATTATATTGTTTTTGTATATATATTAGTATATTGACGATCAAATTTTTATAAAATGACAATTATTTTTAAAAAATTTAATATGTCAACATAAATGTGTATATGATTCAATAATTTTTCCTTTTCAATAAGTTTATAGAAACCAATTTTTTGCGCGTGATTCGAAAAGCTTTGATTTTTCAAAGTTTCAATATGGAGACAAATTTTTATTTTTTTACGAAGATTTTTGTAGACAACTTTACATTTTTTCATTATAATTTTTAAGAGAAAATTTAATATTTGTCATTGACGATGCAAATAATGTACGACCTATATTATTTGACTGAAAATTTCGAATTTGGTTACGGTAAGTTTTTCCTTTTAAGACATTTATTATGAAGAAATGTATTATTTTAATTTCTACGTTTTTTTACTTCTTTTTATTTTTTATTTTTTATTTTCCCAATTAGCGTTTTACTTTTTAAAAAGATTTATTGAAACATTGTTCATGTTGCTTTTTTACTTTTATATTTTTTCTAATTCGCGAAACTCTATAACATAAGTTTTACATTCCAAAGTGTTTGTATGTTAAAAAAAGATTAAATAAAATCACCGTTTCATGGCGTTGTTTTCTACAGATTGTTGACAATTTTATACTTTTCAATTTTTTCGCGAAAAAAGAGTGAGAAAGAAAAGTACAAATAAACTCGTAGATTCTCCACTTATTAAATTTTAAAACGACTTAACTTTAAAACCAAAAATATGAAAAAATGATCTTAAAAGGTATTCAACGCTGATGTTACAAGTTTTTGCGATGGAAGCAAACTTGTAACAAACGTAGGCTGAATGGATTAATTTAAGATCTTACGGACTAATCTGTAAAAAATATTGTAACATTATACAGCGAATTATGGGCCCACTATTAACTGGAATTGTCTTAGCTAGAACAACACCAGAAAAAGAGGCTAAGTCGATATTTAATTTTACAATATTTGTCAGAAATGATCAAGATAAACGAATCAAAACACTGAAGCCTTTTTAACTATATTCTGAAAGGTAGGAAGGGTGATCGAAGTCATTAGCATGGGGATATCTAACAGTTTTGTCCAGAAGGCTTCATCACAAAAAAAAAATATTACCTATTAGAATCACTACAAACACTGTATAGCGAAGTGAAATTTCATAGTTGCCCCTTTAAAGTCAATAAAAAAAAGAACTTCAAAATCCTACTATTACGTTGACTCGGCACTAATATAGAGTGCTTTCATCCTAAAATGGAAGGTTGAGACTTATTTGAAGAACCCGTCACCTCAAAATTATAAGCTAGTGCAATTTTAAATGTGGAAGAATCATCGTTGGAGCTTGGAATTTGAACGGATGGAGAGAAGCTCTTTACACAAGCAGTATGATTAGAAAAAGGTGCCTCAGATTCTTCGTTCTGAGTTTTTATAGACAGCGGAAACGGTTGCCGACAAGTAATTTACGAAAAATCATCAATTTTAATTATTGATTTAAAATATATAAATTTAATATCAAATTATTATAAATTTTAAACAATACATTGTATAAATAACATGTTAATTAAAACTATGTAGTTTAATTATAAAATCAACCAATAATTTGCGATTGCAACCTCTGGCAAGTATCACCTTTTGTAAACATGATATTCAATTATCTCGCAAGGAATTAAATAATAAAATTATTTATCTTACTAAAATTATATAATTGAAAATATATTTAAAATAGCCAGAAGACTTTTCTGATTACTTTGATATTAAATTCGATTCTGTAAACCAAATAAAAGATTAAAAAAATATAGATAAAACGAAATCAAAATTGGGAGGTCAGAATGTGACCCAAAGTTGACCTTCTCGTTCAGAGAGGTCAATAATACTTATACAAATTGAAGATAGATATGTTAAGGTCAATCTGATGTATTAACCTTCTCCGGCACCCTTGACAATATCACAGCGGTGACGAAGTTTGCAAAAACTTTGCGAATAAGCGAAACGGGCTTTAATATAAAAGCCTAATTTTATAAGGTTGAGTCATTGATGTCCCTAAAATAAAAGTATAAATTAAAATCGCCTTTCTGAAAATTTGGTAGATTGTAATTCAATATGCTATTAGAATGACTAAGGGCCAAAAAAATAAACCTTAAAAAGAAGGAATACATATGCCGGTTGAATGTACCAGTTTTTATTTCTAACTTTTAAAGAATCAAGGTTTTGTGAATATATATATATATATATATATATATATATATATATATATATATATATATATTTTATAATATATATATTATACTATATATAATATATATATATATATATATATATTTATATATATATATATATAGTATATCAGGCGCGGCTTTACGGGGGAAGCACAGGAGGCCGGGCCTCCTCTAAAAAAAATTTAAAAGCAACTAATGTAATAAAATAATTCAATTTACTATTTATTACTATTAAAATAATGTGTTAAAATGTATAAAAACACCAAGAACGCTAATTACATATAAGATCATTTATTGCTCTTGCGAAAGCATTATTTTCATAAGGCATGGACATTGACTGGAGGAATTTTGATTTGTGCCTCCAAGAAAGCATAATTAATGCTTTCAAAACACTGGTTGTCATGGCGCGTAAAAGAAACCTTATTCTTATTTTGTCTATTTTGAGGATTTTTCCACAAAGCCTCCTCTCGAACACGTCACAAAATAACTTCTCCCAAATTTTGGCTGCCCCTTTGAAAAAAATATGTGAAACAATATATAGAACTAATTTTTTTTAAAAAAATTAAATAAAAAAAACTTATTAAATATAATATATATATAATATATATATATATATATAATATATATAATATATATTATATATATATAATATATATATATATATATATAATATATATATATATTATATATATATATATATATATATATATATATATATATATATATATATATTTATATAATATATTATATATATATATATATATATAATATATATATATAAATATATATATATATATATAATATATAGATAAATAATATATTAAAAAAATAAAATATAATAATATATATATATATATATATATATTAATATATATATATATATATATATATATAGATAGAGAGAGAGAGAGAGAGAGTTATGTAAAGATACATTTTAGTGTATTTTTGATAATTTTGGCTCAAAAGCTTTGGGTTATATAAAATAAATTCTGGTGAAATCCTAGAATTGTCGAAAACCCAATAATTTTAAGTATTTTTAAATTTTTTAAATTAGCTCTGTTGCCTTCATATGGACTTTAGATTGAGAAGTGAGGAGTGATTCTTAGATTTATAACCATAGGTGAAATGTGGTGGTGTTGTTAATGTTAGTGCCAATATGAAAAAAAGATATACTGAAAAGAAATTGATATAGTGGTATTGTTGCCGGATTCAACTGTCATCGGCAATCAGCCACAATCTTTTAAATAACCTTTCTGCTGTAAAAAATGTAGAATGGAGAAGGAGGACAAAAATAAATCTTAAATATTCGAACACGATATACCTAATACCTTATTCTTAGGTCACCCATTAGATTAACTTAATCTTAATATTTAAAAAAATGTTACAACCCTTTATTTACAATCAGGAAATCATAACACCCGCAAAAACGAAAATGCAGGACACGGGGCCTTGGAGG
>JABUQX010027741.1:17500-35000 GCA_015478945.1 Trachelipus rathkii | reverse complement strand
GGACAAAATTATCAGGTGGGGCGTCTTAACTTAACTTAAATTAATTCTTGAAACTCTACAAATCTCACTCTCAAGACGCTTCTAACTACATATCTATTCGATGGTCCCGTCTCTCCTATTTACAATATAAACATTTTTTATTATTTAAAATTAAACAAATAAATGTATTGAAAACCTCACATTGCGACAGTTGCTAGTTCGGCCTCAAAGAAACTGGTGTTCTGTTTTGACTGCGAACTTTTTCTTCCTCTCAATTACAACATTACAAGGGCTCATCCTCCCTTTATGTAGACTGACATCAACATCTGGGTAGCTCTGGTTTCACTTGCCTTTTTCGGAAAGGGTCGAGTCAAGGTAAGGCTATAATGTTCTTACTTTCCAATTCTCTTGAATCTTTGCAGCGCATGTTGAGCATGTCTTCTATAGGTACCGCGCGTATGTGCGGAGGAGCTTACCACTCGCGTACCACACTTTACCGCCTCTGAATGAGTTTGTGTAGACAATTAGTAACCCAGATTGTAGGCTCCGGTGTTGTGTTCCTTGTTCAGCCGCTTTCTGCTCTGTATTATTCTCTTACCACTATTTCCTGCTGTATGGAAGCTCTCCATTAAAACCTTGTGTCTGTGCTTATCTGCAAAATGTATTAAATGGTGACACTTTTGTTGCAAGACAAATCACTCCAACCCACTTACACCCACCACAACACACACCCACAACAAAAACTCATACACATCAACCACACCTCCCACACACAACCCTGCTCGGCCTTGAGTTGTGGTGACAACTGTAATATGGTATATATATATATATAATATTATATTATATTATAAATAGATATATATATATATATATATATATATATAATATATATAATATATATATTATATATATATTGATATATTAATATAGATATATATATTATATATACTATTATTATATATATAAATATTATATATATTATATTAGTATATATTATTAATATATATATAATATATAGAATATATATATAACTATTTATTATAAATTTATTTTATATATATAATATATATATATATAATATATATTAATATAATATATATTATATATATATTATATATCTATTTTATATATAATATATACTTAAATATATATTTATATATTATCTAATATTATATATTATATAAATATAATATAATATATATTATATATATATAATAATATTATTTATATATATATATTTATATAATATATATATATATATATTAATAGTGTTGTGTGAGTGTTTTTATTTCATATTATTATTTTATATACCAAATAATTTTATTATTTTATATATTATTATTATTAATATTATTAATTATAATTATTATTTTTATATTATTATTTATATTATTATTATTATTAATTTAGTATTTTATTATTATTATTATTGTAGTTATTTTATTATTATTATTATTATTAATATTATTTATTAAATTTATATATATATATTATTTTATTATTATATTTTATTATATAATTTATTATTTATTTTATTTACCTATTATATTATTATTATTATTATTATATTATTTTAATTATTTATCATTATCATTATCATTTATCATTAATTTACAACATAATCATTAATACACACTATATATTAATACATTATACACTTTTAACAACTTGAACATCTTTTTATCTCCAAAACCTATTTTATACAATTTTTTTTATTTAAATTAGTATATCAACACAATTTTTATATTTTGCTAATTATACGCATTTAGTAATTATCATTTTTTTTATATAAAAAAAAAAAAAACTGTGCATTTTCGAGTCTCAAACACCTCAAATAACACCTTCTATTCATTGAGGATGGAAAGATTTACATGTAATGATTTATGAATAATTATAACATGGTTATAGAGTGAGATAAAAGTATAAAGTACAAATATATATATACGATTCAGAATAAATAGGAAGATATCTATTACAAAAATAGCTTACTATTTTTATTTTTTCTTACTATTTTATAGCTTACTATTTTCTCTATGATTTTTTATCAATTTACTTTTTATATTATATTTTAATATTTTAATATATAATAAATTAAAATTATTATAAATCAATAATTTTATATCACTTAGTATATGCAAAATGTCAATGACCTAGAACTCTTGACCTATACACCACGACACAGACCAACGTATTATATCTATAGATCACTTATCTACTATAAATCAAGTAATATATTATATTTTATTCATATATTTCTATTCTAATTTATGTAGCTGGAATATGGGTAATACGTACAATAATACTATTAATATGTTATTTATGTTCGTTTCTAATTCGCAAATTAATATATAAGTTTATATTAATAATTAATTATTATATAATTAATTCTATATATATATATAATATTTATATATAATATATAATATAATAACTGTAATAGTATAATAAAATATATCGTAGTAGTATTAATATAATATAATTGTTCTTATATTAACTAAAGGTTTAACGATAAATATAATATAATAACCGATATGACAATTAATTTATAAATTATTATTTTTATATATAATATATTATATAAATTATTATTTAAGTTTGTAACTATAATTATATTATTCATTATATCAATTCCTTAGTAGGAAATAGTTATTCAGATATAATATAAAAATAAAGGTAAATATTAAAAATAAATATACATAAAAAAACAAATAACAATTATATAAACACATGTGATAATATAAATAATATTGATATTCGAATATAATGTATATACTATAATATATATATATATATATATTAATATTTATTTATAAATATATTTAATAATATATTAATTATATATATTAATATTAATTATATATATATATATATATATATTATATATTAATACATATATAAATATAAAATATTATAATATTATTATATATATATATATATTAATAATATATATTTATATATATATAATATATATATTATATATATAATTATATTATAGTTAATATATATATAGATTCAATAAAGTATAGAGAATCGAAAGTAGCGAAAGAGTATATTATCATTCTCATGAACTTATCGTCTTTCTCTAGCAAAATAAAAATAAATGATTGTGGGAAATCGTAAAAATGAATCAAATAAATTAATTATAAACGATTGTTATAAAATTATAAAATTCGGTTTAAATAAGATTATAGTTTAAATTATGACATGTAAAAGAATATTATATGATATATGGCTAAGTATTATAAGTAGTTTATAGATTAGATATATAATAGATATATAATAAGTATTAAGAGTATAGATTAAGATTAGATATATAATGATAGTAATATAGTATATATATAGTAATTTATAGATATATTATATATTATAATAATTAAGTAATATAATTAGTAATATAATTATATATAATATATAAGAATATAAGTATATAGTATAATTAGTATAGTATATTAAGATAGATAGAAGATAGAATAAATGTGCGTGATAATCTTGAATCTACATTTTTTAATGCATATAAATATTTTAGTATAATAATAAAGATAATAATTATAATTATTAATATACTGTAGTTACTTTTTTTTTACTTATAAATAATAAATATATATCAATTTATTTATATAATTAATAATAATAAAGTGAATAGATTATCACTATATACTTATAGGATATATAAATTGTGAGATTATATGACATAATAGTACCTTTTAATATATATAGTTATTATATTATTCATACGTAATAGCATACTTTTTAATAATATACAGTTTTTTCTCTACCTTCCTCTAACTCTTCCATTATTATAACAATACTTACTAAGTTCTTTATTTTGTAATTATAATAAAATATTTAATTATAAAATACTGTTTTATATAGATATTTCTATGTGTGCAATTTGTTTATGTATATATTTAAGTAGTACCATTTTATATATAATCCTTATGCATTATTATATAGCATAGTATACTAAATTAGCATATTATATTATGTGAGTTCCTATTTCTTTCTAGTCACTTCTTATGCTGAATATAGTATTACCAAATACATAAGCTACTATTGATTTTCGATATCTCTAACAGTATATATACGTAAATATCCTTATATATATTATAGTATGTATATATATATAGTTAGGTGATATAAATAATTTACCAATTCTATATTGTGAAAATAAATTAATAATTTATTTAAAGAGATCAAATATTGTTTTATCAGATTTTGCATTCAATATATTGATATTTTATATTACGTATAGTGAAAGTGATATGTATATATATATATATTAATATGTTAACTATGCATGTCTTACTTATGATTTATATTATAGTCAAAGGGTAGTATAAAAGTATAGTTAGTATTAGTTAATTAGCGTTTGAAGTAATAATATATAAATTATAATATAACACTCAATAATATATTCATTCATCACTCTATATAATAGTACATATATATAATTACATTTCGACACATATTATAAATAGATATTAATATTATAATACTTTCAATTAATAATAGTATATATATATTTAAGGAAATATATACTATTAATCTTACAGTGATATCGGTATAAGAATAAACGATTTGAAATAATAACATTTATTATTAAATATAAGATTTTATAAAAATTGTAATAAGTTCTAATTTATTGAGTATAATAAAGCAGGTAAGTGTTTAAAATAATGACGATTAATTTTTACAGAGAACATACCCAGTAGGTATATATTGTATTAAAATATATATATATAATATCTATAAGTTATAATAATAATACATTGGCATTATGAGATACAATAAATAATTAGAAGTATTAGTGAGATTATTATTGAACTCTGACATATAGATAATACTATAGGCAGCATGAAATGAGTACCTGAGTAAATATGTATATTAGAAATAGTAGGGGACGCAATATAGAGAAAGGATATATATGAAACATTATTAAAAATATATATATGGCGTTTCTCAGGCGATGTTACCGCCGAAAAAAACAAGTTTGGGAGAATTTAATCCAGTAAGGTGATAATTTAGAAGGGAAATAAGTACATCCTTACTACTTCCTCCTCTATGCAATCTTTATACGGGTATTTATATATATTATATAAAAAGACTTCTATTTTTCGCATTTATTTAGAAGCTCCAGACAATCTCGATTATTGTAAACAAAATATGCTGGTTTATGAAGACCATTTGGACTTAATATAAATGTGTATTGACTGTGATTCTTTTAGATTATGTTACATTAGTGTATTATAGTCCTAGCCATGCCGTACAAGATGAGGTGCAGAAAGGAACCTAGTGACGAGTAAGTTTTTAAAATAAAACAGGTAAAGAATTGTTTTATTTATATTTTCTTGCAAGAATGCGAATATAAGATGAAAACTAGAACATGGGGAGGAAATTTATTATGAGGATGTATTGTTACGTATAATAGTAATTGTGGTTTGTTTAGCGGGAGTGACGGAATAAGGAGTGCTACAAAAGGGAAACAAGGTATTAAAATAAAAAAGAATTTAATAAAAAGAAAATAACATAGAAAATAACACAAAGATATAAGAATAAAAGTAGGATAAATAAATAAATAATACAAGTATCACTCAAAATAAAAAAAAACTTAAACCAATAGCCTAACAAAGAAGGTGAGAACATTGCCATACTAATCTTTTCTAAGGAAAAACTGATAAAATAAAAATGTGGTCAAAAAACTATGATTGATTAGTAAGAATAGAATTACTAAAAGTAGAATAATTAGTAGAGGTAGAATAGCCTATTTAGAGGAATTCTTGGTATAATCCGTTACTTGTTAAATAAAATAGACCTCTCATCTGAGTGGATAATTTTGGTGTTAGTTGATTTTTTTAAGACATAAGAGGAAAAACCCACAAGGGTACACCGACTAACCAGATTGCGGGGGAGATCGAGAATGGGTTCTCTCGACGCTGATACCGCGGGGAGGACTACTGGGAAGGGTTTGACATAAATAATATACCCCCTCTTCCTTTGAGTGGGGCTCTCGCGAGAAACACCTCCAGATCTCTTTCTTTGGTATTGGGTGTCGCGGGGGTTCCTCCGCCACTTCCCCTACGGGGTATGGAAAACGTCCCCCCCCTGTGATTTCCCGTCGCACGAGCCCCCTACAATTGCCGGTGGTGAATTCACCTATTTTAAGGAAATAAATGTTATAGTTGATTAGTTATAATATATTCCTATGTTTCCCTTATACTCGTAATGTTCTCCGCCGGCTCTCGTGAGCTGTTATTACCCACAACACTCACAAAAGAAGAAGATTAAGTCAAATGTGTGTGTATTGTTGTATTTTTTATTAATTGTTCTCTATAGTTTCATACTTGTGAGTATTACAATCATGGTTTCTTTAGTAATGCGTAGGAATAGAATTTTACAAGATATGCCAATAATTAGAATAATACTCTCTAATTTCCCTTTCACTCTATATAGTAGATTTGTCTGAGAAATATCTCTCTAATAGTATTGGATTGTTGTTGATGATTTAAAGTAAAGATTAAAATATTCAAACATTGAGCTCAATATATAGTATATATATAGGTGTATAATAACTAGATATTCTAGTATAATGTTCCTGTAATATAGTTAAGATTGGTAAATTGAATATTATACTCGTGATGGTTATTTTCCATACGAGAATAATTACTATTATCTCACACTATCTACAAGTAAGTCTCTTACCATTATGCTACCAGTCCTAAGGATACTTAGTATACAATAATAGGATATTCAGTATTGATGATGTTGTGATTTTTTACGAATAATAATTCCTGCCATATTCTACTAATATAATTGACTAAATAAGAATATATCAATTAGATATATATCTCCGACCCTATTGAAACTCATAAGATATATTATATCTCATATTTGATCGTCATCATAGTACACTAAAACCCTCATGAGCAACTCCTGTCTAATACTATGACGATAAATAATAGTTTATGATATATACTCGTATTGATACTGAGAGATAAAACTCAGTAGTAATCATATCTCTTCCTATCAATAATCTCAATAAATATTATATACTGTCACCACATTTAATAATGATTAAGTGTAATTTTGATTGTATACATTGTTAAGACTTGGAGATAGTAGCCACTATTATCACCTTATACCTCTAATGCTCAATTTTGTTGTAAAGTCTACTCATTATGCAGTTGGAATAAGGGTCTAAGATTTCAGTATGACTCTCATATAAGTTATGTTTAAAAAACATAATTGTATTAAAAGTGCTATATATAAATATATTAAACTAATGAGTACTCTATCTATCTATAAATAACTATTGATGCAGCTATTGGACTGCTTATAGTGTTTCCAAAACCTCTAAGAACTCAGTTAGTTTCTCAAAAATGTGAGTAGCTTGAATCCCCAAATTGACTAGTAAACTAAATTAGAGGTCAATATTTTATGAAAAGTAAGTAATGTGAAAATAGTAAACGACCGATTTAGATGAGGAATATATCATAGATACACATCACAAATATAAACCATATAGTTGTAGATGACGGCTAGATGATTACTATTCACTGTGATATTATATTAGAGTATATATGACTATTAATAGAACCGGTCGAAAGGATTATGATATTTTAAATAAATCAAGGGTGGATACAGCAAGTAGAGAAGCACCGTACGTGCCCGGGTCGAAAAGGTGATCAAAAGCGGCGTAGAAAGTGAACTACGATAATATATTGCAGTTCTTCCGAGTAGAAGATATATATTATATGACTACCAATAATGTTAGTAATTATACTCATTCATAGTATGTAACTTAAGGGCGCGGGAAAACGCAGTAAAGAGAGATACTATATAGACTACTATTACTAAATATATATAATGAAGAATGTAGATAGGATATAGCAACGAGTCATCAATAGTAGTTTATAGACGGGATGATCTAACATACAAGAGTCACTAGAGAATATAGTATAATGACCGGTTGTAATACATTAGTACAAGATAAAAGATGGTAGATACACGATCAAATCATTCACAGTATACCTTGGGTACATAATAGCCCTGATATAACCAGTTAGTAATAGGCTAGGGTAAGGTGAGCTAAGAAGGCCTCATATAGTAGTGGCTGCTAAGGCGCGTAAGATCACCGTATAGTCATATAGGTATTACTTATATATATAGTTGCAACTAGGCGCGTAACTACGTTAAAGTGGCGGATAAATAGCTAGGTATATATGAGCTGAGAATACATACTACATACGGTCATGTTATTACTAATACTCACTCGCTCAGGCAAAATAGAAGAGAGCGTAGTACTACACTATAGTCACCAGTCACGAGTAGGGCGGGCAGTATGATAAAATCAGTAACCTACAAACTAGTACATATATAGGATTATAGGCGCTGGGTAGGGCTGCACATATAAATATTTACGTACGATAGCTGTAGTATATTATAGTGAATATATTACGTAATATTATAGTCCACAATATTGATGAAGTATCAATATTAATTAAATTCTAAAAATACGGTATAGTAGAACAATGTCAGAGAAACTACCCTCCCCTACTACTGAGCGATACGGACGAATACCGCAGGAAGAATATAGAGAAATATATACCAACAAATTGAAATAGCCTCAAGACTAAAATAGCCTCACGAGAAGCCATTATAACGAAAAGATTCAAGGGTAAACGTCGTAACTAGGAAATCATATATAATATAACGTATAACACCCAGATATATATAACATATAACATAATATAAAGTACATACTAATATTTATAAATTAATATTTAAATATTATTATAATATAGGATCAGCACTCTAGAAGAGCCAACATAATTCCATACTCAAAAAAACTACATACTAACCAGGAAAAGAATACATTCTGGAATTAGGATCTCGAATACCAACACTTATTATGCGTTAAAAATTATGTAAAAAAAAAGAAGAAAAAAAAAGTAAAAAAAATTAATAAAAAAAATAATATCATTCAATCCAATATTATCAAAATTAATTACATTTTTGGGAATCTGCGTAAAATTTTGGGATAGGAAGTAATAAATAGGAAAAAATTAATTTGTTAATAGTGAAAGTACTACGAATTAGGGGATCAATTTAAGAGACCTTTATATTGGATTACTCGTATATGTGATATATCTATATTTTCTATAATTTTTGCTTTTTTTTAAACTTAAAGAATACCCAAAGGGTATACCGCACGATGGCAGGAGTCGGTGGTCTCTCGGGCCTTCCGGGAACAACGGTGGTAGGACTAATTGCCCCCCTCCGGGAGGATTCGCGGAACGGCGCCGCGCTCTGTTGGTATTTGGTGGTCGCGGATTTCCTCCGCCCTCCACTACGGGGTATGAAAACGTCCCCCCTTGTTCCCCGTCGGCTCGAGCCCCCTAAAATTGCCGTGTAATACCTTTACAAATAATATATATATATACTATGTCCCAGCACACCCCCAAAAAAAGCCAATTTTTATGTTTAATTTTTTTTTTTTTTTTTACATTTTCTTAACCAAACTTACAAGGATTTCCAAAAATGTACTTCAATTTTGCGGTAGCTTTGTTAGTTTCGAGATTTATGATTTTTTTTTTTTTTTATTTATTTTTTTTTTTTTTTTACAGTTTCCTCGGGTAAAATTTTGCCAGGATTCCAGCAATGTATTCCTTTTCCCGGTACTGTTGTAGTTTTTAGATTATGGATTGTGGCTCTTCTTTCTGGAAATATAATTATATAATTAAATATAAAATATTCATAATATAAAATAATTTGAAATATTAAATAATTTGAAGAATATAAACAATAAAATCATAATTATTATAAATAAAAAAAGAAAATAATATATTTATAATACATGCATATGTTTATAAATAAGATATATATAAATATATAATATATAAATTATAATATATTAATATAAATATCAATATTAATATTATACACTCATATTATATATATATGTTCATTATACCCCTAAAATTATTTCACTAATTAAAAATCCACTTCTAAAACTAATCTTTATTAACATTAATCTCTAATAAATTGCACAGTACAAAAATAATTTAAATAATCTTCTCCTTAACGCTTCCAAGCTTTCGTGGAGGCACTCCCTCCACCTCTGTCCGGGATCGTCAGTAAGAAAGACAATGAAATAGTGATCGACTAAATCCACTCTATCAGTTCGCGGCGGTGCGATAGTTCGCACAAACACAAACCGCCGCCCGAACACCTGATGGGATGGATTTACTCGATTCACCATTCTGCCTCTCTCTCTACTGAACAGATGGTGCCAGAACAGGGTGCGGAAAGGGATGCTCGCAGCGAAGAGCTTGGAAGACTGTTCAAGGAGACAAGAATTTAGTTCTACTCAAAGGTGGTTTTAGTACTGTGCATTAATATAGTCTGATATAGTCGTAATAGTTAAGCAAAGAATACATCTCAGAAAGTTCGGATATTAATCTTAATTAGTGTCTGATAGTATTATTATACACTTCAAGAATTAGAAAGTGAATTATAAATGACGACACTTATTTCACAAATATAGAAAAGTTGCGACCCTCATTTAAATAATCATTAAATCATATAGCTATATAACAAACCCCTCACAAATATAAAGTCCACATAAACTACTATAAAAAAACTATCATGTAGGGTAGTATAGTATATGATGGATTTTATTCCAATCACCTGTCTTAAGTATTATTCCTTTCCTCCTATTATATTTAATTATTCAAATATTATATCTCAGCACTATACATGTAGTCACTATAATTTAATACCCGGATATTAATTATAATTATATATATTTATATATATATATATTTAAATGTGGTGGTTGGGAAGGGGGTTGTACATTTACAGCATCGTGGTAAAAATTACCTTATCATACTTATAGGCAGGAATTCATACGTATCTAGGTATGACTATGTGAGAATGCAGTCCCGAATAGATAAGAAAAGGGGAACAATAAGTAAAATTTTAGACATACTGTATCGAAATGTGTGGCCGCTGCATGACGTATCCTATAACCAAAATACTAAATATGTAAATATTATCCTTTTATATAGTAATGAAATATATATAATATAATTAATAATATATTATATAATATAGTATTATTTATATATATAATATTAATATTAATATATATATTATAATATAATTAAATATAATATATATATATATATTATATAATATATATAAAATAAAAATATAATTAATTATATATATATATATATATATATAATATACATACTTATATATATAGAAATAAATAAATATAAAAATATAATAATAATATAAAATATATATATATAATATTAATATATATATATTATTATTATTATATATATATATATATATATATATAATATATATAATAATATATAAATATATATTATATAAATATATATATTAATAATTAATATAAATATAATATAAATATATATTAATAATAAATATATATATTATATTATAATTAATATATATTAATATATATATAATATATTATTATTATATATATATTAGAAAATTTGAAACTTTTATAAAATACTATTAATTAAAGTGAAGCCACGTTTCGCCGAAGTCGGTAATCGGAAGTCATAATATAGTAAAAATTCATATAATCTCTTAATCTGTCTGATATAAATAGGTGAGTATGAAAAACCCTCATTCTTGTTCTTAATTTAGTTTATCTTTATCGTGATAATGTAGTGATGATTAAAGTTATGAAAAACTTATCAATTCCACACATACAACCATTCCTGCATTATGTATGTTGATATAATATGGTGTCTTTTATTGACATTTAAAAATAATAAATTAAAAATATATATTATATATTAATAATTATATATATATTATAATTAAATATATATAATATTATATATAATTATTATATAATATAATTATATAATATATATATTATATTAGTAAATATATATATTAAAAATATATATTATAATTATATATTATTAAATATATATCTATTCTTTTTTTTTTTCTTTTTTTTACAGTTTCTCTCTGGCAAAATTTTTAGCCAGGAATATTCCAGCAATTGATATATATATTCTCATTTCACGGGCAGCTATTGTAGTTTATGAGATATGGATTGTGGCTATTCTAGATGCTGGGACATAATTAAATATATATAATATATATATATTAGCTATAGAGTTATATAGTAGTATATAGATACTAGTGATATACTTTATATATATATATAATATATATACGTTGGCAAATGGTGCAATAGGTATTGTTAAATAATACAATGTTAAATTAACATAAACTTAGAGCTAGGGCAACTATTATAATATAGTTATAGTTCTCATACGTAAGTTAGTAAATATGTATTATATTATATGGGAATAAAATTGCTCAATTAGTTAGAAATAATTATTCGCATTTCTGTAGTAATATTAAACTAACTTCCAATGTAATTAATTAAAGAAAAAAACGGCAGCTAAGTAGGTATAGTATTTAGATATAAGTAGCATGGATTGGCATAATAGGCAAACCTAAAAGGTGAGTTAGCATCTTATCTATAACAATAATCACCCCCCTCCAATAGTAAAACTGACAGTATATGTGAAATAATAAGCAGGCTGCGAGTAAACGTTATAGGCTCACCGCGGTAATAATACATGACTTACAATATAATACCCTTACAGGTAAACTATAGCATAGTATATATGTAACTACTATTATATATAGTATAAATATGCATATATAAAGCCAATATATAGAGCCTAGTATATAGAGTAACGCTCAATTAATATAAATCTACAATCGCTTATCCAATAGTAGTATATAAATAGTATAAGATAATAAATACCCATCCCTGTACTGAGGGTCCCTATATATACACCATCATGAGAAGAAAATCTATATATAACTAACGGACGTAATATTACGAATCTAATATTCAATCTTTCAATCATTTATTCTAATTATCGAAAATTGGCTGAATTTATCTGTCTATTGGATCTTTTGATTGACGGAGAGATGCACGACACTATGAAAATGATTGTAGTGTGCCATTATCCTGTCGCAAGAGAATTAAGAGTAATGAAATCTCTTAGAATACCGAAATAATGACAACTACGCAAGAAAGTGAAAGAACCCAAGAATAAATCACATAAGAAGAACTGTGACTATACAGTAAAAACCCCAACCCTCACGATGTACATCGAGTTCTCAAGTGTCTGTGGAACAGGTGAGAAAATGGCTTCTACCACAAACAATTGACCATTCTGATTAAATACATTCAGAAAAGAAATATAAAAATTCAGAAATTTGATAAATTTTGGTTAAACTAAACGAATTTAAATCAATTTTATAATTTCTATAGGAATAATAATTGCATACATAACGGTTAATGAAATTTTTTTCAATTCCTAATAATTATTATTCATTAAATCAAGATATAAAAGTGTAAATTAATCAAAATCTGCACCTCTAAACCAAAATAATCAATTGATTAGAAAGCTTAATATATGTAATGGCTTTAACATATAGTAATAGAAAGAATGTGGACCATTTCGACAGGTAAGTCGGCTCGATGCGATAGGTCACAGAACAGCGACATATCATAGCACCAGGACATAACGTCGGATATGCTTCAGGCGGAAGAGCACTCGCACCAACTAAGCGAGAGACAGGTTCGTCACTAGTTCGTCGTGGAGTGTGAGCTATTCTCTTCTTGGCACCGTCTTGCTCAGACTAAAATTGAGCACACCCCTCCAAGATTAGGGCCTGCCCGTGGGGCGGCGGTGTTAACTAAGAAAAAAAAAAAAATAATTAAATAGAGCTAGATATATATGTAAATTTATTATAAAAATATACATTTTTATATATATATATATATATATATATATATATAATATATATATCATATATATTATATTATATATATATATATAATATATATATTTACTATTATAAATTATATATAATATATATATATATATATTATATATATATATTATATATATATATTATATACTATATTATATATATATATATATATATATAATATATATATTATATATATATATATATATATATATATTAACAGCCATATATATATATATATATATATATATATATATATATATATATATATATAATGATATATATTTTATATATAATATATATATATATATATATATATATAATAATATATATATTAATCTAGAGCCTTGCATGTTTTAAAGCAAGAAATGGAAGCGTAGAGAGTGAGAGAGTGCAGGAGAGAGGTGGCTTAGAAAGCTAAGCAAAGGAACTGATAAAATATGAAGGAAAGCAAGAAGAAGAATTTTAAATTTTGGCAAGAAAGTATGAAGGAAGAGAGTAAGGAGTATGCTAATATCAAAGACAAAAAATGGAGAAACATTGGTAAGCCCGGAGGTAAAAAACAAAAGGTGGATAGAAGTACGAAGGATAACGGGAGTAAGAATAACGGGAGAACGGAAGAGGAAAGAGGAGAGAATAAAGGAAGAGGAGAAGGAATAACGGGAGTAAGAATAACGGGAAAGTAATAACAGGAGGAAAGGAATAACGGGAGTTGAATATAAGGAGTAAGTAATAGCGGAAAACAATCAAATGTGGGATGGGATAAATACTTGAGTTGCATGAAATGGAATAAAAAAGGGAGGGAGGAGAGTGGGTAACTTTGGAAAGTATGATGCTGAGATTTCTGAACAGTAAATGTTATAAAAAAACAACAGGTGGTAGAAGTAGAATACAAAAGTGCACGGAAAGGATTGGGTGTGACAGCTTTACCAACAAGTAAATATATGTTCCATTTATAATAACATAAGGCTAAAGCCAAGGACGCAGAAGAAATCACGTGAATAAAACAATATAGGGAATCTTCAGCTAATGAATCACAAAATGGCTGAATTATAAAGAAGATATATAGAAAGAAATATTAAGAATCACACAAATAGAGCCAAGTATTTCGACGCTGAAAACAGAATTTGTTCCTACAGACGTGGAGATAGTACTTAAGGATTTAATGATTTGACAATTTAAGAATTGATACAGGAAACAGACACATCGGATACAAGTAAGAATGGCATATATTCGTTCCTATCTATAGGACTTTAAAGAAAGACATTGATCTGTACCCGAGACGCCAAGCTGCTGAGAGTTACCGGAGACCGGGACTCTACGAATGCGCAGGCCAGACTGATAAAAGGCACGTAAGAACTATATTACACAGTGAATAGCAATACCAGCTAAACCCGATAAGTATATAATATATAAAAATGCAAAGACACTGGTTATGAGGTTAAAAAACCTCGTCACACGATAAGCAAGTGGTAGATGTGATGTGCGCAACGAATAACTGATATTTATCAAGCTGTACTATTAAAGAGGAACACTCTGTTACCATAGAGCCTGCCTCTAAAAGAAACACGCATTAGAAGAGATATTAGAAACGAGAACATTCATGGAATATAATTCTATGAAATGAGTTTAGAGCAGATGTTGTGAGTTGAGCAGTTTTAAAAATGGTTGACCAAAAGGTATCATATTAGTAATGTTCATTTTCATCGTGGAATGAGCTTTGCTGAGGTTCTATCGCATGTAAAGAGTTATTACGAAATGCTTGAAACAGAGACCATGTATTAATAAATGTGAATGTATGGAGAAATACAGAAATCAGATAATTAGTATCTCAGTAAGAAGAGATGATCGCACGCGGCAGGATTCAAACATTGAGAGCTACTGCTCCGTGGCAGGTATTACGCACGGTAGAGTAGAGTTAAATAACAAAAATAATCTGTGGAGAAGTAGCTCTTAATAAACCTAATCTAAGGATAGGCGACCTGCGCACAATGGAAAGGGCCCAGAAAAAGAAACGCTTGTGCCCAAAAGAAACTGTAGTTTTTACTTGAGTGGATAGAGGCACAGCAGGGGTATTGGCAGGATGTAAGAGCAGTATATCCTCCATTATCTCTGTAATAAAGATTTAATATTATATATAGAACTAAAAGAGGTTGAAGAGTGAGCAAATATACGAGGGTAGTTGTTAGAACTGACCGAATACTATTTTATTAGTATGGTAGGTCGTGAGAACATTGTAAGCATAGACAGTTAGAAGATGAGGAGAGTAGAATCAAGACAGACTGATGATGTGAAAATAAGTGTTTTGATTTAATGACGAGAATACAGTTAGTAGGTTAATAGAAAGAGCTGGTGTGAAAACCCATGATTGAATAAATAGTTGAACGTCAGCTTCAGACTGAGAATGGTGGGGACACCATGGATAGAGGATGAAGGTAGAGAAGAAGTTGCCAATGCAGGAATGGATGGGAAGTGTAAGAAAACCGGAGGGATGTGAATAGGACTCCTGAGTTAAGAGATTAAATAGATCACGCAGATAAAAGTGGAGAAACATCAGTAGAGAGAAATTCAATTGAAAGTGGAGAACACGGCACTTATTATGCCATATATAGAAAGCTGCATGACGAATGGGATTCGTGATGGATAGAGCAAGATGGAAAGCGGAGGTTTGGCCCACTGATCAGCAGCCAGCCGTCACAGAACGCAAAAACAAAAAACTAAAAAGCAACACATGCGGAAAAGAAAAAAATGTAAAAAGATAGTAATAAATAATAATAAACTCACATTTATAATGAATAAAAACCTAAAAATACTATAATAAAAATAAAATATACTATAAATCACTATCAACTACTATATATATATATACCCATATATCACAGATGGTTATACTATCATATATAGTACTATATAAATAAATAAAATATGAATCAGTTTTGGCTATGTCCCATCTAACTAAAATATAAATAATATAATAAATCATCCTACATAATATAAAATTATAATATATATATATATATATAATAATATATATATAATTATAAAAATTTTTTATTATATTATATTTATAAATATAATTAAAAATAATATATAATTATATATTATATAATTTATATAAATATTATATATATATATAAATGTTATATATATATATATTAATAAATATTATAATATATATATAATATATATATATATAATATATATATATATATATATATAATTATATATATATATATATTTAATAATATATAATATATATAATATAATAAATTATTATTATCAAACTTTCAAATGAGTGTTAAACATCCGCATCCGCAATCCTCATCTACGATTAAGATCCGCAATCGCATCTCATCATCTTTAAGATCCTGGCAATTCCGACAATCCCTCAATCCGCAAATCGCATCCAGGCATCCGAAAACAGTCAAATTTTGACATCCTGGTCCACTAGTAGAAATAAAGTATATTATATATATTAATATAATATATATATATATATATAACTATATAAATAGTAATAATATTATTATATATCATATATATAATATAATAATACTAAATATAAATATAAAAATATTATAAGAAATAATAATTAAAAATATAATAAAATATAATAATATTAATATACAAATATATATATATATAATAATTGATAATACATTAATCA
>JABUQX010027741.1:7500-10000 GCA_015478945.1 Trachelipus rathkii | reverse complement strand
TCAAATATTGTTCGGGCCAATCACTTCATTCTGCGGAGTAATTAAAACGCTCGTATTAGATAAGGAAGGGGGGGGGTCTGTCTGACATCTGTTACAGAAGAGGTATGTAATTTGATCAACATCGATCACATTGGGACTTCCCGAATTCACCTAACAGCAACGGGATTTGTGAGAAAATGAACCAGGCTCTAATAACGAGTTTGAGGTGCGTGATAAATGACAATCAGAACGAAGGATTGGAGTGACTAGAGTTCCTACCTTGATCGCTGCTTGGCTTAAGAAGGGGTGATGTCAAGCATCCTGATGTTCCGCCAGAATTTATCGGTTCCAGACAGTCTGTTGCAAATAGAACCACCTAGGCCACGGTTATCCAAAATGCCTACCTGAAGAAACTAATGGTCCTAATGCGCCAATCCCTAGCACCTCATGTTGTGTACAAGAATAGGAATATATTTGTTCCAAAGGTTCTGAATGATTGTCATCGGTCCAAATTTATTTTCTTGAAACATAATGTGAAAATAGCACGAGTAATCCTTCTCTTGTGCTCTTGACTGAAAATCAAGCAGTACCACCATCTGTGATCAAGTTTGAAAAATTCTCCAATCTCCACTCTCTATTTAGAGTATGTTCTCTTCTCTATGCGTTTTCAACAATCGCATGAAAATTAGTCACCGATAGTGAATCAATGGTACGATTATACTAAATAAGGAGGATGCATGAAGATTCCTTCCCGAAAGAACTTGCCTTTCTAAGAAGGGCAAGAGGGAATTCTTCATTGACCGATCCTCACCTGATTTTACTAATCCTTCGAACTTGTTTCTTTATGAGCAACATCTTATAATAAGCAAGGGAAGACTCGCTCGCTCAAACTACTATGGTTTTGATGTGCTGAATCCCATCCTCTTGAGAAAAAGTCATCATTTCACTCTTCTTTTCATAAGAAATGCACTCTATTGTGTCAGCATTTGGGGATTCAAGCCACTTTTGAGAAACATCCGTCTTAGAGGTTTTTGGAACACTGCAGCCAGAGCTGCCATCAAAAAGGTTCTTGATGACTGCATCATTTGTTAAATATATAGCAACTTTTACAATCATCGTTTTACCAACTTTATGAGAGCACAAGAACTCTTCTGCCCTTTCCAACTGCAGGAGTAGACTTCACCAAGCATTGGTGGATGAAGGTGAAAGGCTCTCTACAAGCCCTATAAAATGTTTACAATCAAATACTCCTACTTAAATGTGGGTGCAGTATATTTGGATTTGATGGAAGATATGTCCTCTGAGTTTTTCGTCCAATCGTTCAAACGTTTCGTCAGTCGCTATGGAGTGCCGGACGTTGTGTACAGCGACAAAGTAAAATTCTTTGTTCAGGGAGTCGAGTCATTTGAATTCTTTGTCATTTTGGAAAATGGGCAGGAGTTTCTTCGTAAAAATCACAACATTCATCAACGAATCCCTTTGTACAGTTCCTGGACTGGTAGCCTATGGGAGAGACTCTTGAGAGTGGAGAAAGATTGTCTCGTGAAAACCATCGGACGATCATCCATCTAATATTTCGAATATATCGAATATTCGTCACCCTATGAGCAAGGTCTTGCAAATTTATCTTCTTTAAACCAACACAATCAAAACACTGATTCCGCTTGGAAAGTATTGTTCCAATATCCTCTCATCCCACACTCTAGAACCTAGTGTCATCCACGTATGAATACTTGGCATTCTCTACCACTCCTTATCTATCCTTGAATCTTTTTATAACAACGTCGAAACATTCGATAAGGAACAGGGATAACAACACAATACTTTCATTTACCCCAATTTCATCCTTTCCCAAAGCCAAAAAATCTTTTTTCATTTCTGCCACCGTTCTCACACATTCTTCTCTCATTATTTTTTCTCATCTATTCTCTCACATGGACCTGAATCCGAATCTCCTACTCCCATATCTCCTAATTTTGACTTTTTTCCACTTTCAACAGAGATTTGAAAACTCCAACTTTAGTTAAATTTTCTTGAAGTCAATGGAAGTTCACTTTTATTATGTTATTATTATTTTCCGAGCCTATATCTTTACTAAATGGTTTCTCCAGTTCATACAATAATATAATACCTGTTCCCTGTGAATTCAATCTCCAGCAACAACCTCTAACTCAACACCTCTTAATCTCCCCTCTAAGCTCTCCTCAACACTTCCCACTTTCTCTGCCTCATTGTTAGCCTACAATATACCATTGTAGATTCAAGAATCCTCCGTTTATGCCATGCTCTAGTCAATTTTGTCTTCTATTTCTGCTCTCATCAATATTTCCGTTTACGGTGGTGGGTGCATTTTTCTACCATCACCCACTGATCATTCTCCCAACACCTTTATTGTTCTCATTTCACTTTTCTTAAATCTTACTGCGTCCCCCTTTCATACATATTCCGTCTCATTCATGCTGAGTTTATCTGCAGGTCATAATCCATTCTTATATTTTGATCCTTGAGACAATGTTCTATA
>JABUQX010027741.1:0-2500 GCA_015478945.1 Trachelipus rathkii | reverse complement strand
CGGATTGATAAAGAATTTTATAAAGAAAACTACATAGTCCGCTAAAAAGAGAATGCAAAGTAAATGAAAATGAGTTGAAGGCATTTCAAAACGGTTGATATTCATATCTTTATATAGTATCAAAGACATTCAACTCGCTGGATATAGTACCCCTTCATTTTGATGAAAGAAGTTATTGCTCATAGAACTCTGCTTCGTACGCCAGTTCGTAATTCCAAAGTTAACATTCTTATTAGTGTGGAAAAATGACATATCACGCCTGCATTAGCGTTGAAACACATTTGAAGAAACTACCAAAAAAATTAGCTCCTAGCAGCTTCTGTCTCCGATGTAATACCATTACTCTCAACGCTAAGGAAGCATTTTGAACCATCTTCAAATGAAAATGATGATGGTTTAAAAAGAATGATTGATGTAATTAAACTAGAGCTAGAAAAACGCTTTGGTTCTGTGGAAATTAATGACTTTCCTACTATTGCAACTTACTAAGATCTCCGTTATAAAGGCAAGTTTTTTTTTGGTAACAATATTAGACAAGTTAAATCGTAATTTCTTCATGGAAAAACTTCCAATCCGAACATTCTATTAATTCGCTCACCCATTAAAAGGAAAAAAACGAAATCTACAGAACCAACACCTTCTACAAGTAAATCAATAACAGATTCACTGGAAGAATTTCTACAGTCCAGTAGTGATGAAGAAACACACGCATTACCAAAAGATTGTCGTAATTTATTTACAATTACTCCATCTGCTACTTTGTGCCCAGCATTTATAATGGGTACAAATGACTGTATTCGCGAGTGGTTGGCCTGAAATTGTGGTCAAGGAAATCGTGAATGCATTGGTCATCATTTTCTTATTATTTTTAGAAAATAATAAATTTAATAATCCCTTTATATACAGTATATAAAAAATTAAATTTATTGCTATAAACTTATTTAGTCCGGTACCAGGCATACAAAAAAACAAAGTATCGTACGCTTTCGGGTGACAAACTCACTGCGGTGATGACGTCATCCTTTACAAATTAGAGTGAGAGATTTCATCACTCGTTGTTTATACTTATCCCATTAGAAATTTAAAAGCAATACAAGTAAATTGGCTATAACTACCTTATTAAATATCCTTTCGAAAAGGTGCTTGCTCCAGAGTTGGAAATGGTACTTAACAATTTACCATAGAAAGGATATTTGATTTTTGTACTTATTTTTGAAGTTTTTCAAGAAAACCTATTAACTTTATTTTATTATAAAGTACTTCAAGTTGCATCTTCTCTCCAAAATATTGGTTATTAGCGACATTATTCAATCCAAGGAAGTAATCCAACCATATTTTTGACAAAAAAAGGGTAGTCTTTTTTATTTATTTTTTTTTTTTTTCTCGCTTTAGTCATAACCGAGTAAAGTATCCTTTATTACACCTTCAAATTTACAACATTAGTCGCCTCTACTATTAAATAAGAAAAGTCTCAAGTTTGAGACCTCTGGGTTACCTAATAACCCCTAGAAATGGTTATTGCTGACCCCCCTCCTTTAATTTTTGGCAAGTTTCCCCACGTTTTCCTTTTATTTACATTTTATAATAAACATTTTTAACAAGGTTCATTAAAACATGATACAAAATTTAATATATATATATATATATATATATAATATATATATATAATATAATATATATATATATATGTATAGTATATATTATATATATTCTATATATATATATATTATTATATATATAGTATATAATATATATAATATATATAATATATATATATATATACTAATATAATTTATATATATAACTATATACTATTTATATATATATATAATATATATATATATATTATAAGTAATATATATATATATATATGATATATATATTATATATATACTATATATATATATATATATTTATATATATAATATATAATATATATATATATATTATGTATATTATATTATATATATATATATATAGTATATATAATATAATTATATATATAGAATTAATTAAAGTGTACTATATTTATAATAATATATATATATTATATAATATATATATATTATATATATATATATATATATATATATATATATATATATATATATATATATATATATATATATGTTAATATAATGTATAATATATATATATAGTTATATATATATTATTATATATATTATATATTATATATAAGTTTATTATATAGTAGTATATATTATATATAATATTAATAATATTATATATATATACCGTATAATATATATAATATATATATATATATATTCATATATAAATAATATATATAATTGAATATATATATATATGTAAGCTATAATAAATATATATGATATAGTATCTATATGATAATATTATATATAATATATATATATATTATAATATATATTATATATAATATATTATATATTATATATATATTATATATATATATATATATATATATTTATATATTTATAGTATAGTATTATACTGATAT
>JABUQX010027740.1:7500-19988 GCA_015478945.1 Trachelipus rathkii | reverse complement strand
TATATCTACTCGCGACTCCCATTGAGAAACGCTTGACCTAAACTTTAATGGGTCCTAAACCACGAAAATTTAAACAAAAAAAATTTTTGTTGGTAGATTGATTATATTTATTTACGCAAAGATTGGCAACAAAATTAATAATTTAAATGGCAAATTGAACTTCTCTAGAAATAAAAAAAATGATTATTGGAAAAGAAAAAAAATAGATATTCATCCAGAATAGAATCTGTTGAACTCAATAATCACCTAAAATAGGGCTGGAAAAGTAAACACATCGTCATTTATTTTTTTGAAAATCATCGATTCTAAATTTATGTAATGAGGCCTAACATTGATGAACATGACTACATCTTCATGAATTTGGTTGTACTATGACATTGTAGGTAAAATATCAGAAAATATTTATACATTTTGATATTCAATATATTCATATTCAAAATATGGAGAAATAACTTTTTCTGTACCTTGTATTTGAATGCAGGCACATAAACATTTGTCTGTGGGGGCAAAGTGCCTGTACCCTTCAACCTGTGAGTGATGAGGAGTTTACTCTTTCAGTGCATATCAGTATTGAATATTTTTTACATTCTTGATCGTATAGTAGAACTGAATTCATCATATGTAGTCATATTCGATAATTATGTAAGGTCTTATTACATGAATTTATATCTGATTTTTTAATAAATTATTAATAATAATAATTATTTAATTTGCATATCAAATTTTTTTTTAATGTAAATTAATATAAAATACATTTCCAGTTCCTGAGTAAAGGAATTAACTCGTGCTATTAACGAGCTTCCCGAGTAAAGGAGTTAACTCGTGCTAAGCACGATCAGCCCTAGAAAATGATTTTAATCTTGCTAATCACGATCAACCCGAGTAAATGAGATAACTTAAGGCGTGGAAGGGTAGGACATCTGAGGGGAGTCAATATATTACATTCATTAAGAGATGAACAGATCGTGGGAATTATTTGCAAAATGACAAGGGGGTAGAACTTTGGATGTTTAGTGTCTATGTGGGAGATTAGGGGTGACATGCAGAGGCAAGTGAGGACCACTTCTTGGTGTAGTTGCAGCCATAGACTGAATGCCACACACTCCATTTAAAAAAAAAAAAAAATTCATAACTTTTGATTAGATTTTGTCTAAATTAGTTTGAAAGAAATTTGTCTGAAAAATCTTTTTTTGTTTTATAGGTTATTAATTATTTGAAATATATTTCTATTAAAATAAGTATTAAAATGGACATCAAACAAGAAATTGAAATAAAGGAGGAAGAATTGGACCCAAAAAACGAAGATTATTGTTTTTATCAGAAAGATTCTCAGGTGATATATATATATATATATATATATATATATATATATATATATATATATATATATATATAATAATATATATAATATATAATTATATATATATTAATATATATATATTAGGATGTGCCGAATATTCGGTAAGTATTCGGTATTCGGGCCTATTCGGCCAAAATACAGAATATTCGGTATTCGGCTTTTTGCGAACTATTCGGGCCCGAATTATTGAGCTTTATAAACAATAAATATACGTCAAACATAAGGAAAGTTAGTTCAATTTAAAATTGAAATTTTAGAAAATTTTTATTTTCCAAAAAAAAAATATAGCCAAATTTTGAAGCCAATATGGCGAAAATCTTTTGTCATTTGTCAGATCCAAAAGGGCCTTTGACATTTTTCAATATTCTAAAAAATAGAATTCATTTAGTGATACGGGATAATGAACCAAACATGGTAGCTGATATAAGGGAGAGTGGCTTGCTATTCAATTTCATGTTTTATTCACATGTTGCAACTATGCATTCACGATTCAATATTTTGTCAAGAAGTCTGTTTAAAGATATTTTATTTACTTGCAGAAACCATATCCTCTCATTTTCGCCATTCAGCAACGCCAGCTTGCAAAGGCTTAAAACTTTTACAGATGCAGCCAATGTCAAAACAGGCATAAAATATTCAAGACGTTCTACACGCTGGAACAGAACGTAGATATGCTTAAAAGATTGTTTGGACAAAAAAGTTCCCCTATCCATATACGCTTCTGAATGCAATCAGAAATTATGACTTTTCTTTGAAAAATTATTCCATTTTACTTGAGCCATTTGACAAAATCACTAAAACAAGCATTAAAACGTGAAGTAACAGTCGCCCAAATGATCCCTTCCATTTTAGCAATGAATCTTTTTTTTTTAAATAAGGCAATTAAAGCAAAAGCTTCAGTTGAATAATTACACTCGTTGAAGAGCTTAAGAAATCAGTAGAAAAAAGACTTTCTAAGTTTCTATGTGATAAATCTTTGTGTGTGTAGCTACTTTCTTGGATCTGCGATTCAAGCTAATTTTTCAACATGAATCAGATGAATCAGTAAAAAATATGGTCGTTGAGGCATGGAAAGAAATGCATGAAAATTTAGCTCCTGACTCTTCTGCTGACGATGATTCACATAGTGGGGGGAAAGTGAAGCTGAAGGTTCCATTTTCACTTCTTTAATGGATTGTTTTAAAGAAATTGTGGCATCAAAATCGTCATACAGAAAAGAAAGTGAGAGTGAAAAAGAAAGTCCCATTCTTCTGACGATGTGATTATTGTACATAAAATTAAAAGGCTACATACGGAATTACATCAAGAAATAAACAAATATGTAAGTTTGCCTACTTTGACCAGTGAAGACAATGATATTCCCTTCAATTGGTGGAAAAACACTGGAAATAGTTTTATGAATTTGAAAAAACTAGCAATAAAATACCTTTCAGCTCCACCGTCATCAGTCGAAAGTGAAAGAATATTTAGAACAGGAGGAAATATTTATGAAGCCACAAGAAATAGGTTTTCCCCCCCCTGAAAATCGAGAACTGCTAATGTTCTGTCATTTTTAACCTTAAGAGCTTATTCAAATGAAGTTTAGTTTAATACTCTTAAACTACGAAACTTTCAATTTCCTTTAATTTATTTTTAATATGTGAATGGTTTGCTATACGTAAGAAATAGTTATTTACTTTATGTTTTATTACTTTGTATATAACACTGGTAAACAATGAATTTCTTGGGACGGCGGATTGATTATTGATGTGTTGATTCCAAAAATGTAATCGGATTTTTTGCATATCACATCGCATTTGTGAGATATTGTGTGTAACACAGATTTGTTAAAATTTTATGATTTTTGCCTTTTTCAAGAGGGTCTATCACAATTATTGGATATATATATATATATATATATATAATATATATATAATATATATATATATATAATATATTAGATAATATATATTATTATATAATATATATATATATGGGATATATGCAAGGAAAGAAAAACAAATCGCAATGAATATGATTACATGTTCCTTTGATAGATATATATATTGTTAAACATATAATACAACTATGAATAAAGAGTAATATGGGACAACAATGAATGTAATAGAAGGAATGGGTTTAGTTAATGTAAACATACCTACGATGGTAGTAACTTTCTCTTCGTAGACGATCTACTGTGCATAGCGTCTGGAATATCCCTCATCAAGCTCCAACAATAGTCGGCCATCATATTGATATCCCACTTGCACTTGCCCTGGTAACGTCCTTCCATGAACTTTAGATCTTGATGGAAGCGTTCACCCTGCTCATCACTAACATCGCCTAGGTTATCCGGAAATTTTCTTATGGTGAGAATGTAAGTATTGCAACTTTATACTCATTCTACATCCATGAGAATGAAAACTGTCTAGCAGTTCCTGTACAATGTTAGTGGTTTTCGGCTTTCCTGTTCCCCAGAAAATTCTGTGCTACATCTGAAAAAGCATTCCACGCTCTTGCCTGTAACACAGTCATTGTTGTAGCAAAGGCAGCATCACGGAGGAGTGTCCGTATTTGTGGGCCATCAAATATCCCAGCTTTTTTCTTATCGTCACTCAGACCAGGAAACGTTGAGCATATATAGCGGAAGCATTCACCATCATGGTTCAGGGCCTTCACAAATTGTTTCATCAAACCAAGTTTTATGTGTAGTGGAGGTAAGATGATGTTTTCTCTCTGTACAAGTGGTTCACGTACGCGATGTTCCTGTGCACGTGCGCGTCAAGGTTTCCCTCAGTGGCAATTCTCTTTTGGTCCAGTGATCCTTTGCCGCCCGGCTGTCCCAATAGCACAAGAAGCAGGGATATTTGGTGAAACCTGCTTGCTGACCGAGCAAAATGTTTACCATTTTGAGGTCGACGCATATTTACCATCCATGTACCTGATATTGTAGCCTCTCCAAACTGTCTTGATTTTTCCATACTCCTCTCTCATCCGTCCAGTACCCTACTGGAACCGAAGCATATCCTGTCTGCCATGTGCTAACAAAACACAGACTTTAACTGCTCTTGAAGTATTAATAAACAGTCCGCCACTCACCTGCCATCGTATGCTGGGATAGTCCCAAGCGAGTTAGTAGGCTTGCAGTCACTGCAATACACAGGTTACCATCTGACTGGAAGAGCCTCCGCAGCCCTGCTTCTCTGTTACGAAAAAATGTTACTCTTGTGCCATAGTCCCAGAAGTCATTTTTCATGCAACCTCGAAGCCAAAAGCTCAGGACAACTTCGCCAAATACAACTCTCATACAAGCATCGTTCAGCTTCACCCTGGTAAAACAATGACGGACCATCGACTGTATTTCAGATGGATTGGATAGACATCATCCAGGTCAATGGCATCCATACATGTAGACGTACTAAAGTACCACATGCTTCCCGAATATCGACTGCAGTAAACTTGCTGCTACTGTAGATATACGCGGAAGGTAACGTCTATACAGCCTACGAAGTGCGGACATGAATTTTGTCATTCCTAGGGAATAATGCAAAATAGGGATCCATGATTGCACGAAAACGGGATGGGATACAGCAAATCCGAAAATATATATGGAATCAGCACATCCGAATTACTATATATCTGCTACCAAAAGTCCATCCAAGAAAAATTTCACCCTTTTTTTGTTGACCAGTGATAAGTTTCTTTATTTTTCCCTAAATGGATGACCGAACTTTAAATAACTATTCGGCCGATCAGTGTAAGTGATTATTTCGGCCAATATTCGGTTATCGCCGCAATACTTTTAGCCGAATATTCGGGTATTCGGCTTTTTCAACATTCGGCAAACATCCCTAATATTATATATAGTATATATATATATATATATATATATATATATTATACTATATATATATAATATATATATATATATATATATATATATATAATATATATAGGTAATATATTATATATATATATATATTATATATATAATATATATTTATATAGTATATATATATATATATATATATATATATATATATATATATATATATATATAGCTACGCCTACTATTAGTAATATTCGTATCGTTAGATACCTTAATGATAGTATATACACCGCTCGAGCGCGGCTTAACGTGAGGTATAGTATAAGCCGTCAGGATGGGGTGACTGTCGTGCCCGCCCTTTTTTTAGAGGGGTGAATCGGTCCTCTATAAATAAATAAATAAATAACTGACAATTCAAAAAAGTTTTTTCGTGCGCCTCTCTCAGGCCCATGCCGGTATTAGGTACGTGACAAGTTTTAATTATAGAGTTATATGTGCATAATTCTTAAGAGTTTTAGTTATATAATAAAAAATATGACATAATGCCAGCTCTCTCTAGTCCGGTGATATCCTTATATGTATACAATTTTGGAGATTCTTTCCGTCCAAAATTCAAAAATTCTTCCCTTATTGCGTGTCGATGTGCCAAACTCAATTTCGTGTTTTTCCACACCGACTTTTTTAAACAGACATTCATTAGTAGTATTATTAAAATTTTCTCTAAAATCGTTGCTGCACAAAAGAGAGAAGTGTGAGTGATAAGAGTTTTTTTTTTGTATGATAGGAAAGACGATATTGTTATGAAAGAGATGAAAAAGAATTGACGAGAGAGAGAGGAAGATGATATTAGGCAGTTTAGAATACATGACGGGAGATACAGTGTGATTAGACTAGGGTCGAGAAGAGAGAGAGAGAGAAGAGAGGTTAACAGTGAGAATATTATTTTACATTATTACACATTTTTAAAATATACTTATGCCAAATGAGTAAATAAATTTTTGTTTTACCAATACAAGTACTAGTGGCTAATTAAATCACAGGCGATAGGCCTAACTTGCGCTATATAATATACTACGTAATATTTACACCCCTACCTATATAATAATAATTAGGTATATAAATAAAGTGAGCTGTAAATCGCTGACCACTCATTGCTTTTGCTTATTTATTATTCATATATAATATATATATTTGTATCTAGTTATGTGTGTGTATGTGTTCTTTAGCTGTATTCGCTTGCGTTTAGCATCTCTACTCTTGCTTCTTTTATTTTCAAATCCCTCGTCCTCTATCTTTACATAAGCTCCTTCACTCTTCTTAAATAGTAAGAAGACGAAGAGACGAGAAAGAAAACGCAATCTTCTTCTTTACACATGTTATTTTTGCATTCATTAGGATTGACAGGAGGTAAAACCGGAGAACAGATTAAAATATTGGAAAATGTTACATCGCAGAAATCATATTACTCCTTGAGGAAATTATGGGACAGAAACTGCTTTTCATAAGAAAGAGTGGATCCAAAAACGATGATATGCAAAATATGTATGAAAATGCACCACAGTATACTAACTCATAACGATATACACACAGCGACAAAATGTCAAGGCCGTTATGTAATTATGAGCCACCACATTTAATATATATATATTTATATTATATATATATATATATATTATATATAATATTTATATATATTATAATATTTATTATATATATGTTTAATTTATATATATAATATTATATATATTGTAATAATTATATTTATTAATTATATTATTATATTTACTCTTATAATAATATTAATTAATTATGATAATTAATTAAATATATACTATATATATTATATATATATATATATATTCGCAGTCGTGCTCATATTAGAATTATATATTATTTTTAGATATAAGGTACTTTAGATATAATTTTATTTGGTTTCTTATTTTTGTTGTTTCTTTTCAAAGTGTTTATCATTTTTTTAGAAAACCCGTTGTAGTGTTTGTTATTATAACAATATAAAAATAATGAGAGGATATTATTATGAAACTATAGAATGCGCACTGATATATTATATCACCCTACTATTTATGATTGGCCTGATTCACCCCTTCAGGTTAGGCTTAATATTAAGCTATTTTATATATATTTGAAACAAATATGATTAAACAATAAAACTATTATATATTATTAGAAGATACTTTTGATATGCAACTGCTGCTTTATTATTTAGTATATATGCTGCTTATTATATGTGGTATTATGCTCGTCATGCTATTCCATGTAATGTTTCGATTTGTTTAGAGAAACTAAAACTAGATGGTCTTGCCTCTTGTGTTGTGGGCGAGCGTTATAAAATGGCGCCGATCCAAGCGCAAATGAGATATCAGCTTTGTTCGTATTTAATATTTGGTCTTCGACTTCGCCTTCGAATTCGTTAATTAAAATGTTGTTTATGCCACTTTTTAAGTAATATTTTTATTTTGTTAATAATGGTTGAGAATTATGATACTGACATTTTGTTTATTGACTTCCTTTGTGACTTTGGTCCTTCATTTATAATTCATTAAGAAAATTAGTTTTTATACTGATTATCACCCCCGAACGAATATTCGAAATTGCCTTCACCATTTGTACGAGGGGCTCACACATAGTGTGTTGGCCTTTGCTCTCTCTCTCTCTCTCTCTCTCTCTCTCTCTCTCTCTCTCTCTCTTCTCTCTCTCTCTCTCTCTCTCTCTCTCTCTCTCTCTCTCTCTCTACTTTTCTTTTCCTCTCTCTTTTATTTCTTTTTCGCCTCTTTATGAGAATTTTCTTTATCTCCTTTCCCTTGATTTATATTTTTGTTCTGACCGCTTCTCGAAGGGGAATGTTGCCTTAGTGTAGTAGGAACGAGTTATAGGAAACGAAGATGGGATGAGCAGACTATGGATAGATGGGTAAACACACGTGCGCACATGAACACACACACCTACACACACACACGCAAACACTCAATCATGCAACGAAAATAAATATTGTTATCGTTCCAATTTCTAAGGATAATCTGACTTCCAGGTTTATTTATTAATTAAAAATAAGAAAGGTTTTTCGTTGAACAATAAAAATTTAAAATTAAAAATTTCAAACTTTTCTTTGTAAAAGTTTAAGAGATAACGATCAATCAAATTATTCTAAAGTAATTCAAGAAATATATTTTTTACTAATTGGAAATGATTAATTATGGCTTCATTAAAATAATTATATTAACGAAATTTTCAAATATTAAAATATAGTTTTTTTTTTTATCATAATGTTCCCAATGTAAAGACTCAGTTTTAACAAAGAATTTTTCCGTCTTCTAAAATTCCAATCTTTTAACGCTAATTTTTTTTCCATCTTTTTCAAAAAGTATAAATTAGAACTGATAAACCTGACATGGATCAAGGATCTCTTTTATGTATGTATATACTACACGATCTCGCTTGTAAAAGCAACTCTCCAAATCTATTTGTTTACGAGATTTACGATCGTCCTTTTTCAGTTATATAAACAGAATTGGTATAGACTTGCTATTTCACTCACACACACACACACCACACACACCACACACACGCACAAACAGGAACGAGAAAGAGAAGTTAGAACAAACTCATTTTGTACAACAAGATCGGATGCTATACAGCTTCCATGCGGAAAATGACTACTTGATTTGAAAAGTTTGAATTTTTTTTTTGTATACAAAATTTCTTCTCTCACACAAACTACACGTACAAAAACACACGCGCACACACACATGCATTATATATATATATATATATATATATATATATATATATAATTATAATATATATATTAATATTAATATAATATATACTATAATATAATATATATATATAGTATATATATATTGAATGTTTTCTTATATATAGAGAACATAACTGTTTTATGTCAATGAATTTCCGTCTGAAGATTATGTTTTATATAACTTTGCCACAACAAAAAGTTAACATGAAAAATGCTGTTCTAATGTCCTCGTTTCCTCTTGTAATGTTTTACAACCTCCTATTTTCTTTGAAAGGGAAGGGGGGGAGGGGGTTTAGACAACTCCGACTTCCTCACTCTTTTTATTTTTTTTAAAGAAACTAAAAAGTGTGCGTAAAATACTGCTAGAACATTCAACAAAACTAACTTTTACGAATTCTCCCCTTTTCCGAGGGGAAATTTCTTTTTTTTTTTTTGGCATATATATTTATTATTGGGTATTATTTATCTATATATTGCGTCGTTTCATACGAAGTCCTTATATACGGCTCAATAATATATATATATATAATTATAATATATATATATATATATATAATGAAGTTATATATATTATATATATATATAATATATATATAATATATTGATATATATATATATATATATATATATATATATATACATTTGTTTGTTTGTATTGTGAGCCTGGTATGAATCGGATTGATGTATCAACAAACCGAATCAAATGAACTGACCCAATACATATAGGCAACTATAAGGACGACTGCTACTCACCGGTGATTTTCTGAGGTTATATTTAAAAAGCTTGCGTCCTACATGAAACATTACAGGATCAGGATGTTTCTATTTATATGTGATATTAAACATTAGAGAGTGAAGATTCTCACTAATCTCTAATTATATATATATATATATATATAATATATATATTATATATATATATATATAGGTATATATAGTAATATATTATATATTATATAATATATACTATATTCAGTGCTTGGGTTCAAGTCAAGTAGCATAAGTAGATTTTTTGGAGTACTTTGTACTTGTACTTGCAGTATCTAAAACCCAGTGTACTTGTAATTGTCTTGCACCTTTTGTGGCTTGAAATTTGCAAAGTACTTGCACCTTACTTTTGGCATTTTTAAATTGCCTATATATATAATATATAATATATAAGTATAATATATAATATATATATTATATAATATATAATATATCTATATATATTAATATATATATTATATATTATATATTAATATATATTATAATATGATTTTCTACGTATTAATATTATTATTTCTTATATATGATATATATAAATATAATTCCATTTACGAATATATATATATATATATATATATTATATATAGAAATATTATATATATAGTATATACTTATTAATATATATATATATGTATATATTATACGCTACGTATACGTCTTTACCTTTTACATAGTAGGAGTTTAAAATTGATTTGAATTTGGTAAGTTGTGTAACAAAACAAAGTGTTTATGGAGGGATTGGAGGAGAGCAATAATAGTACCCTTCTGTACCAATAATAGTAAGCTTCTGTATGGAATCAAAAGTATGTATGACGGTAGGGAAGAGTGTGTAAAAATATAATAGTTCGAAATGGATTGGTAATATTAATAGGCGGAGTAGAGGGCAAGGAATGTGGTTTATGCTCTTTTGGTTATTTGCAAATTTGTAATATGGATGGGGTTATGAAAGAATTAGAGGTTGGGAGTGGCAGTGGATGGTGTTAGAATGATGGAGAATGGAAAAGAGTGGATGATTTGATTTTATGTGGCGAAAATGAAGTGAGTTTGAGAGGATTGGTAGAGAGATTTGGTAGGGTGTGTAAAAGGAGGGGTTTTAAAGTAAAAATAGATAAGAGTAAGGTTATGGTTGTGAGTGAGGACAATCCTCTGTGTGAAGTTATATTACATGGTGAGCAGCTGGAAAAATTGTCTGAATTTAAAATAGTTAGGATATATGTTGGATGAAAAGGAAATGGATGATGCAGAGTGTAGAAAGAAAGTTGTGAATGGCAGGAAGGTGGCAAGTGCAATTAAAAATCCTTGGTGGATAATAAAGGACTAAGTCTTGAGTGCGCTAGGGTCTTACATGAGGGTATGTTGTTACCTGTGTTAATGTATAGCAGTGAGACTATGGCCTAGAATGAGAGGTATAAGATCTAAAAGTACAATGGTTAAATGGAATATCTTAGGGAGTATTAGGTATAGAGAACGAATTGATAAAATGATGGAGTTCGACGTATATAGAGTCAGTTGTGATATGAAGGAAAGGGGTACAAAGACATGAGAGAGAGTAAATGAAAGTATGTTGAATGGTTTGGTCATGTGGAAATGGATGATAAGTCGATTGAATCTAACGCGGATGTATAAGTGAGTGATGTGACTTGTATGACCAGGCCTGGGAGCCGCGAAGAAAAAGTAGAATTGAGTCAGATAATAAGGGGTAATGCCATGGAGTGAATAGAAACTATAGTTTGGCTAGAGGGAGAAGAAAGGCGCATATCAAGGAAGTGTTGACGGGGTTTTTGTGAGGGATATGGGTGTAGCGCCACGCTGGGCCAAGGGTGAACGCCACACATTGACAAGATGCCAAATGAGGGTCCGTCGCGGTCCCGTGAAGCACTCTAGGGTGGATTTTTTTCTGACTGCGACGAGTTCCTCACTAAAAGGTATGAAAAGGGGGCGATAAAGGCCTGGGCTTTCTTTGACTTGCTTCATGATTCTTTCCTACTTATTTTCTGTTGCCTGTTCATAGTTAATGACACACTTACCCCAGTAATTGGGAAGAGAAAGTAGTGTGATGATTGATGATGATGATATTTATATATATATATATATTATTATATATATATATATATAGTATATAATATAATTTATATTATAAATATATAATATATATATATATATATATATAATATATATATATATATATATAATATATATATATTATATTAAAAGTTTTCAATAAAAGTACTTGTACTTGTAGCTTGATACAATGTTGCTTGTATACTTTACTTGAGCAAAATTCTAGAGTACTTGTATTTGAAGCAATTCAAGAGTATTTGTACTTGACGAAATGTACTTGAACCGCAAGCGCTGTATATATCATGTAATATATATAATATATATATATAGTATATATATATTATATATATATTATATTAATATATATATTATTGACATATATATATATATATAATATATATATATATAATGAATATATATATATATATAGTATATATATATATATATGATATATATATATATGCGATCATGTGGGTTAATCTACCTCCACCTCCATATACATATCGATTTCATATGAATTCGAGCACATTTCATAAAACTGAAGTTAAAAATGCGAAAAGTCTAATTGAACTATAGTAATAAACGCAGCTTTTGTAGACTTAATCGATCACATGTTAAACCCATTGTATCCTTTTGGTCTTACCGCATAAAGCCTATATTATATATATATATATATATAGTATATATATATAATATATATATATATATACTAT
>JABUQX010027739.1:0-30000 GCA_015478945.1 Trachelipus rathkii | reverse complement strand
ATTACCCCCTCCGACGAACATAAAACGCATCACGATTAACTGTTTATCCTTTATCCCAGAACCTATACTGGCATGGATGTCATAAGACCAGTTCAGTTCCAACCCCGCAGAGTGTTAAAAAAATCCTGTGGCCAAAACCAGAGTGCACAAAAGTCCTTCTGTGAATATCATAAATGTCCTATTTAATGCCCTAAACGCGATGGATTTGCAAACGCATCCATACGGCTAATTCCCGCAGCCTTCAATGTCAAGCTACTCAACTAGGGGGAGCTACTTATCAACATGTTAAAACTCGATCTCCTTCTACATATCCTCACTATAAATTAATCATAGCTGTAGTATATATAAGAGTTTATCATACTAGTAGTAATCTATATATATATACTTATATATTATATTATTTATATCTATATCTATTAATATTATGATATATATATATATATATATGGGCTATGTAGGGGCTAAAGGATCGAAGAATCAATAATTTAATCAGCATATTTATTAATTTTAGAAGGTACATACTATTAATTAAAAAATCACCAACCCTGACACACCCTAACCTAACCTAATACGCTACCTAACCTAACTGGAGCTCCTAACCAAATATTAACCTAAGGTTATATAACCGTAACCTATTTTAACGTAAGTCAACAACTTTAAAATGGTCCTGCATAGTCCTTATATAATATTATATTAATCGAAAAGGCACTCCAATCTATTATATAGGTCTATATCATTATTAACTGTCTTTATACTACTAATTATGACTTATATTCTATACCCATTATACTACAGAATATAATATGGTAATAGTAAATCACTAATACTTATCATAATAAAATATAGTATCGTATACCCTATATATAGTTAGCATTCTTAGTTATGTAATATATTGAGCTTGTATTACCTATCCTACCTCATATATTTATAATAGTATACCCTAGAACTAACATATATGCATTAGTGGGTAAGGAATTTATTAATTACTATAAATGTTGCAAACATTTTATATAATTATATTATGCCAATATATATATGTATACTATATATTATATGTAAATATAGAATTTAAGCTAGTAAGTAGAATAATAATACTTTAAACAATAATATTATATTTATATAACCTTTATATCCTTTATATACCTATTCAACGTCTAAAGATCACTATCCACCCTACCGCCTCCTAATAAGTAACTCACACCTCCATCTACTACAATTATCTATACGATATTATTCTATTATTCCGAGAAGTTGATATGTATATTTATATTAACGTCCAATATATGCAACCCGTATGATAACTTTAATTTAATTAAGATGTAAACTATTCCCCCTCCTCACATTAAAAAACCAGTCAACAAACAAAATTCGAAAACATCCTCATGTATTTGAATTTATTACTCACTCTGATGATAAATGTACTATCATTGTTCAATTAATAAAATTTTAACACAATTAGAATGGGAAACAGTCCAGATTAGATCATGCCCAAACAAAAGTGGTTTACCTAAACTACCAGTACTCAGTGGCACAATACATATTATCTGATACTTTAATGAATTAATGCACATATTAAATACGACTATATCTATCCAGAGATATTGCTGCGCAATTGGTAGAAAAGAGAAGATATGAAGCTTTAATAAAGGATTATTACAATGACATATAACCTTTAATTTCATAAAAACTCAGACTAAAAGTAGATATAAAATACCTTTTATCAAGTGCACATGAGTACGCTAGACGATAGTGACCCTGTCAAACATTGACAAACCGCTGCCTTGATGAGGGTAATCAATTTGATATATAATATGGATAGAATGATTTCTGATTAAGTGATTATTTTAATAATTTTCTATTAGATAAAATCAATACATCAACAATTTTTCTTATCTTTTCTTCTAATTTTTAATTCAATATTGAAACGTTGAATAAAACTCCCGAGGAATTTATTAAGCAACACTGTGCAACAATGTGCTTAGAAACTATGTGATAATATTCCGTAAATGTTCTCGAAAATAAGAAATTTCAGTTACAAAAAGAGACAAAACACGTTAATATATTGAATAATGTGGCCTTTGCGTGCAAAGCATATAACTATTTACAACAATGCAAAAGTGCTACATTATAAGTGAAGTCAATAATTTTGAGTCTATTAGACGAAGATAAAAAAACAATATCTAAAAAACTACAAGCGAGCGTTATAATAAGAAAAAAATATATATTTAGCGAATACTATCAAGAAGTTTTACTTATTATCAAAATTATTTCCTTGTCTTTATGGATCAACAAGAACAAGAAATTACAAAAGCTTTAGGATAGCTATTCCACTAAAACTTTTATAAGAACTATCTTAATTAAAATGAAACATGAGATGTATAAATAGCTGCCTGTAGCACGTAAGCATTTAAATGTAAATAATCCAAACCTTATAGGAATTAAAGCAAGTAGATCACTATCAAAATCACTATTGAAATTAACAATACTTCTCTCTCTCTATCTCTCATGCTCTACTCTCTCTGCTCTCTCTCTGCATCTCTCATATCTGCATCGTCTCTACTGATACTCTCTCTACGTCTACTCTTACTGCTATCTCATACTAAATTTATCTATTTATACATATGTCTTCCAACTCAATATACTATAGTAAATTCTTCGGCTATTTAAATTCCTAAATCAAGCAAATTCTCGTTTCTTCTACTTTCTCCGAAGCCATAAATTTTGGTGATTTCAGCGTTCATCCCTGCCAATGGCTTTCCTGAACTTGCCTACCACTTTTAAATCTAGAAAGACCTCAAGCAGTTGATACAGCTCCCTACTCGTATCCATGATTGTCTTAGAGTTGAAAATCTAGGCTTTTCTTAAGTTCCAATCTTTCTTCTTGTTCAGTAAAACTATTTACTCCTCTGGGTATTTCCGATCATGCTCTTATATCTGTATCCAGTCCAATTTTTTCAAGTCTTTTTCAGAAAAAATCCCCACTACTAAAACGAGTATAACGCATTTTATGAACAATTGCACGGTAGCTAGATAACTGAGTGGGTAGATATTGGTATGCAGTGCGAACACTTCTTTGAAATTCCATGGAGTGACTAAACCGATATTGAGGATGTGGATAAGTAGTATAAATGGAGAGATGATGGAATGAGCACTGATAAAAAAAAAAGTAAGTAGTGAATTCTCTTCTGGTGCTTTTTTAGATCATATAAGGTCTACTATCCCATTCACAAATAAAACCTAACAATCCTTGGTTTAACCTTTGCTGTTTGTTCTCGTGAGCTATATCAGCTTAGCACACGAGGCGCGCTGCCCGTCTTCAAAACATTCCTAGTAACTTACTTCAAGACTTATAATATGTTACATCCCTTGAGTTAGTAGTAAAATCTTATTCTCCCGACACTAAATATTCTTTTCTTCACATAAAAAAATATATAATATTTTTGGTAGCTAATTTCTAGCTTAGACTTTCCTGGCAGTTGCAAAAAGAAAAAAATGTTAATTTAACTTTCCTTCTTCCTCTTTTCCTTAATCTATGATTTTTGTTTATAACGACATAAAAACTCATGTCTTCTCTCCTCTCTTCTCTCTCACTCTCTCTCTCTCTCTCTCACAGGATTCATCTCTCATCTCTTCTCTCATGCTCATTTCTTCTTGCATTTTCTATTCACAAGTGTCTCTCATCTCTCTCTCTCTCTCTGTCTCCTCTCGATCTATCAGTCTATCTACTACTCCCTTCTGAATACGTTAACAACTAAAGAAAAGTAGTACGGTACCTTGGATCAGCTATTTGGTGTCACATGTAAGATCATCGAGAAAACGTATGAATGCATGTATCGAATTTGTGCAGAAACTTAGTAGACGTGAGGTCAAACGTAACTTTCGAAATCTGATCGTGATCTACTGCGATCTTCCCTGCCGGACTAGAGACGTGGCCTCAATACAAAGGACTGTTCCAAACAAGAAATAGGGAAACGTCCCTGTAAAAATACTCGTACCAGAGTAATACGTCTTATAATAAAGTACCGGATGACAACGTGGAGAATAAAGACATACGGCTAGATGATAGGCAGAACGCGACGAGTATACTGTATGAACCTCTAGTGCGCGAGTCCAGTGTTTCGAGATCCACCGCTGCAAAATGTTAGTAAATTTCTATTGACCTATTAGTGATCAAATTAGATTCTTCGAACTCTCTTCCTTCAACGAGAAGGTTGAAAATGCTCAATTCTTCAAAATCTAACTCTCAATCTCTGCACATACGTCAGCCACGAACTTGTAAGAGAGTCCATAAACTGACACGAGCATCGTCCTATATCCGCTTATTGCACATCGGAATCATTAGGTCCTCTGACCAGTATCGAGGTAGAAATATGCCACGGGCAATCAGTTTTGAGCAATTGAGACTGACTCAAGAGATATCGTTTCGGATTAAGCTCATTTCTCCTATACAGTCCTTATGGTGCGTCCTCAGCAACTAAATGTATTTTTGCATTGTACTAAAGTTGCTTGCTCACTCTCACATCTCATAGGCTCTCCCAATATCGCCATCAATTATATAGGGCATTTTTCTCTAAATTAAACTGTAGCACATGACAAGTTATAATTTAGTAGCTCATATCAGATATAAGAGATACATTTAAATCCTAAAGATTATGATGTTTACGTATGATGTTCCTCATTCTTTTCACGTTATATATCCAAACATCACTTCCATGCTATTAATAGAGTTAGAGACCTTATCCTTTTATATCTTACTTCAGACTAAACCGAGACTCCTGATATATAGTCAATAATACTTCTAACCACAACACAAGTGTTCTGAGTTCAGCTCATATTCATATAAGAACCACAGAGTGTCCCAACACCTCTGCAGCATACAGTAGTGCTACTCACTCGAATAGAGAGAGCGCCTTTTGAGAATAATGTCTCTAAGAAATCTATTCAAAGATCGGGAGTTATCTTAAATTGGGAACCTTAGTTGCACAAACTATCGGTCGATTCAATGTCCAAGACATACTCAAATCCCTTTATTTAAGTCGCTAACGATATCTTGAAACACAATTTTCCACCACTAACTACATAATCTCTCACTTTTCTAAAAGAATCAGAAAACACAATCGATATCATTACAGATAGTGCTGTCTATATCTTCTTATGAAATGTTTTATACTTATATCAAAGTAACTGACACTGAAATTGTATAAAGAATCACATTAGATCTCCTTTTGTCATATCACAGACTTAAATAGTATGGTTGTGGTGTTCGTGAAGGAACACTTTCGGAGTAAATATTGCCTGCGACCAAATCCGTACATCATTTGTAGATGCATATGTGTTCACTTTATATGCGATTTGCACGTTTCAGCTTCTTATGTTATAGGAATATCATTTTGTATTTATTATCTATTATAATGAGTAAAGTTTAAAGGTGCTAATTAATTGTACAGATATCTATAATAAAATGAATTGAGATAGAAGTTCTATAAAAGGCATGTTTCGATCTAGGTTCAAACTTCTCGCAATCACACGTCGTCATCCTCACTCGTGTTTTCTCTCTCCTGTTGTCACACTCTCTTCCCTGACTCTCTCTTCTCATCAAATCATCTCGTTCGTCATCACTACATCGTCTCATCTACGCTACTTCTATTTGGTAATCCTCTTCTAATGCACCAGTTCGATTTGAGATTTTTTACTGAGTTCTATCGTTCCACGTATTAATTACCAAATTTACACAATCTTACTAGTAGACAATAAAGGAGACTAGCTCTCAGCGAGAACATTCCAGATGTCCAGGCTAAAAGTCTCGCACAGTATATATAGAAGGACTAATTCTACTTGTTTCATTTCTCATATTGACCCCATAGTTACCTTATTGCCTCACAATTCTGTTAATACTAAATTAGTAAACACGACTGAAAGAATTAAAGTCTGTGGAGAAGCCACTATCTTTCAATTATAAATCTATATCCTATCCCAATTATCCTTTGACTAAGAGTGTCACATTTGAACATTATATATCAAAAACTGACACTGCGAAAAGTTATGAACTCATTAAATTTCATGATTAGCATGTGAGATCTCATGACAAAGGGAAATATTCAATACTTCTATAGTCATGAGAATTTGTTGCAATTATATGAGATAGAGCACTCCCGTGTCCATTTTTAGATCATCAGGGAGACCAAACAACGAATAAACTAATCACAATACTCACATTAACTTAAAAACAACAACTAACACCACCACAACATCCAAAACTTTCAAAATACATCTCTAAGAGAAACACAATGTATATAAATAAATATTAGTTAAATATTCTTCACTACTATTATACCTGTTTAGTAGATAATATAAATCTTTATAGACAATATAACAGATACAAAAGTTAAAGAAATGATTGTTGAATAACTTATAAGAAAAGAACAGAAAAATTAGCTTATTGATGCCTTTTCCTCAGTTTCCAATTAAATTAATTTTATCATTTATTTCATTATTCAACTATTAAATATTATTAATGTAGTATCGTTAAAAAGTTTATAGTTGCCGGACTTATTATGTAAGTATTATTTTATAGATTTATAATGAATACAACCTATATATTTAAATCAAATTTTGGCATAGTTTATTTAGGAAATAATGAAATACATTGATCTATGTATATCCTAAATAGCATTCTTAACCGTAGACTTGCAACAAGTCTGATTAGTAATTAATGTAAGTTATTACTCAAGTTGATTATATATCTTTGGCAATATTGATCTAACATCATCTTCACACCCAAAATTCAGCCCCTTATTCTAATACTCAATATGAATAAAAGAATACAGAGATTATACTAATACATAATAAATTACTGAACTAGTCTCATTCCTAAATAGTTTATCGTTTTCCAGATCTTCATATAAAGATACGTTTTATTATTTACCCACTATACCTAAAATAAATATATCTATTATCAGCCAGTTATAGTATTAGATAGCACTAGTCAATATCCAGAACTTGAATATCCCGTTGTTTTGCTTGTTGTACAACAAGAATTAAAATGTTTTGTCGATAATGGCTAAATATATATTACATTTAAATAAGTAAATACCTATTATAAATAATTTAAATTTATATAAATATTATAGAAAATATATTAATGCTTTAATAGTTCCTTTACCTCTATTTTTGCTGCGTGTTGTTGGTGCTTTATGCGTAGTACTGTATGCGGTGTGTGTGCCTATTTGTTTGTGTGTAGTACTTTTAGGATGATGAGACCAAGTAAGCTGATAGGTTGATCGTCTGTATGGTGTGTGTGTGTGGCTGTGTGTGTTAGGTGTGTGAGTTAGATGTTTGTGATGATGTTAAGATCGCTCGCTGTGTGTGCTTCAATTGCCACCATTTTTATGTTAGCTTCAAGAGTAATCTGCTTGCTCTAGTTATAATCTCTTTTTTGATATCGTTTGTATGCTGGGTATGCGATATTACTCTCCCAGAACGTACATAAACTTTATAGATAGTGACCCATCCTATCGGCAGTACGTAATATATAATAAGTAGCCTGCCATACTGTTTAATAATATGAGCATAATTTTTTATTTCAATCGAATGCACTATTTATAGCATTATTATAACTCAATCGAGCAAATATTGATATGCATCTATCTCAAAAATGAAACTGAGCAGATTCTTATCTTTAATATACAAGTCAGTTGAGTGTACGATTGCGAACTCAGCTATAACATAGAAACGTTGAGATAACAATGATTAAATTCAGAGTGAGTAAATAATAACTTAAAGGCTTGTATTTGATAAACAGCTTTGTTGTTTTTAAACATCCTCCAATAAAAAACTACATTTTTTAGGCATATTCAGATCTAATTCTCTTCTTCTCTCTTAATACTCAATTCTCTTCTCTTATCTTCTTCTTGCGCAATCTGGCTACGCATCATGCTCTCATACTACCAATCTCTCTCTACATTCTACTCTCTCATAATCTCATCTCCTTCTCTGCTGCTGTTCTAAATAAACAGAAGATAAAACTTGATGTAATGCACACTAGTCAGCGTTTCATCTGACTCTTTCATCTCATTTTTTATCTTTCCTTGCTAACTCTCTTATACACGTCATCTACTACTACTCTAATTACTAAAATCTTTCATATTTTCCAATCTCTCCAGCACTCTCCAACACCTCTCATCGCTATCTTCTCATGTAAATATTGTTTTGTAACTCGCGTTTAAGATCGACAGTATATCCTATCGTCTATCTAAACTCCTCTCCTCTCTCTCTCACTCTCTCATCATCCTCTCTATCCTATTTCTTCTCTCATTTCTCTCTCTGCTCATCTTTCTCACTTCTTCATATCCTCTGTTTACTCATATATCACATCTCTATTGTTACGATTAAGCTCTGTCTCTGAGATATTGGGTCTACACTGAATTATTAGAAGATACGAGGAATATCATGTCAACGTAAGATCCATAATTATCATATAAATTATCCTAGCATCACTCAAAATAACCTCTATTCTCTTAAGATTAATAAATATTGATTTTATTATTGCTTAAATTTTAATTTTGAAAGTTACGTCTTTTACAAACAATGTATTAATATTCATCTTCTAAAACTTATATTATTCTAAGAGACTAAATAATCACACAGAATTAAATTTTGATTTTTTCCACACTACTACTTTATTTCAATAAAATAATATATGGGCTATTTAGAAACAGATAAATGAGATAATATATAGATAATTTAAATATTAATACATTAATATTTCATATCACTCGTTTTCTAGACTACATCGTCAGTAAATTTGAGAAAATTATTATATAAATAGACTCGTAAAAACAGATAATCACTTTGACATAATATCAATCCACAAATACAAAACCACTCACCTAACTTATTCTCAAAATATAACTCTTCTTCCCATACAAATATCACAGATACCATTAAATTTCGCATATAATAAAGTAGGAAGTAAGAAGAAGAAGCAAATGACGAAGGGAAGTCTATAAAAAGAGAATAATTAAAAAATATTAAATCTAATAATTAATTAATAATAACAATAATAAATAATAATTCTATACATTATTGAAGTAATATAAAATTAGAGTCATAATGAATCAAATAAATAAAATAATACATATAATTACAAAATAAAATCACTACCCTAAATTTGTTTTCTTATTATATAGTAAACTTAGGTCCCCAAGTGTTAATTAAAATAAGATACACATGAAAATTAGATCAAGTGGTTCTTGAATATAAAAAATAAATAAATACTACTAATAATAAACTATTAATAATATACACAGTACTACAAAAACTCAATACGAAAAAAATTAAGAAATAATTATAAAAATCATCATTTCTTCTTCTATTATTTCAAAATATTCTTTGTATGTAAAATAAAATCATTAATAATTTAATCATAGCAATTAACTTATAATCCAATAAAATATATTTCTTATATATATCAAATATATTAATATGTACATTATTTTCTTTCTTACTCACAAAGATATATATATATATTAAAAAAAAGGCATTTTAAATAATGAAAATAAGTTAATAACTTTAAATGCTCAAATAATAGTATAAAATATCATATAAGTATTATATTACTACTTACAAATAAACATTATAAATAGAGAGTTTACAAGTGACAAAGAGTATCTTTAACAGAGAGATATCACAAAAATGATTAAAACATGATCACCACACTATGTCTTTCTCATGGTTTATTATATTTTAAATACAAATATTATTTAAAATACTAGAACATAAAGAAGGGGTTAAATAACAAAAGATAATCATACATGTATGGCTGTTTAAAAAATACATCTTTATGAGTAGACAAATCTAATAATTAATAATGTAATAATCGTCAGTAAGATAACAAATCAGACTGAGTAGAATATAATTAAACAAATACAAGTATGGCTAACTCTTCGAAGTTAAAATAGCAGCTGCGGTAATTCCATTGCAATAATTTAGCCATAATGGAAAATGCGATGATTATTGTATTTAAATTTACGACAGTGAAGAGAAGTAAGGCATAATTAAATTATATATTTATAATATATATATTTATCAGTAAAATGATATCTTATTATTAATAATATAGTATGTATAATACTATATATATAGTAGTGATATTAAAAAGGTTTGAGCTAAGTGCTTATATGATATGCACCTCGGAAATTAATATGAATAAAAGATGTAATAAAAATATATATATAATAATATTATAAATATATAATAATATATAAAGTAATATAATTAGTTAGATATAATTATAATTATATAACTATTAGTTATATATATGTATATATAATATATACTAATATAATATATATATATATAATAATATATAATAAGATAATTATAATTAAATATAATTATTATATATAGTAATATAATAAAACTAGTATCAATTAATATATATATATAATATAATAATAATAATATATATTATATATATTATATTAATATATATAATTATTAACTTTATATTTATAATATATATATTAAATATAAAATAGGTAATTCGGACCAAATTTCAATACTATTTGGGTATATGCTAATATTATTTATATTTATATGAAAAATATATATAATAAATTATAAAATATATTGCCCTTAATTATTTATAATTTTTTGTTTTAACAATTAAATAAAAGATGATGTTTTTAATGGTACAAAATATAAGTTATCAATTATACTTATTCTTATTATTAGCTAAGAACCAAATATTATTATTAAATTACTATATACTTAGATTACAAGTATATAATAATGCGAAGCGAATAGTACAAGTATATATACTAATTAATATATGGGATAATATCTTGCGGTAATAATGTTTGGAAATTGTGTTTTAAATATACAGTTAAATAATTTAAAAATCTTAAATAGAATTCAAATGAAAAAAGTTCAATAACAAAAATATTATAAATAAAGTTGTAAAATATTAACAAATTATATTTATAATAGTTTAAATATTAAAATAAAGAAGTAATGTATATATTAGAATTTGCTTATTCGTACATCAAAAATTATTTAAGAAGATTTTACTGCTTCTCAAAATAACATTCTAAAAAAAAGAGATAGACTGACTTTCTAATTTGTATTAATAATAAATCAATAATATAGATAAGAATAAATAAATAATTAATAATAATTCCATATAATAAAATCCTCCATAATCAACTAATAATAATACATAATAATAATTCTATATTAATTATATAATATATAAAATATATTCATTATTACATGTATAACTAATTAACTCGAATTAAATAAACTAATATAATAAGTAGTATAATGAATTTATATTATAATTCGATATAGTAATTAAGATTTACGAAACTAGATAGATAACAACAAATAAATTGCACATGAATAGAATATTATAATGATATAATAAATATGAAAACTAACTAACTAAATAACAATAACTAATAAATAATAATTAACAAGATAATAATAAAACTAATAATAATAATAAATTAACAATACGTTAAATAATAATATAATTATTTGTATATATCAAATTTTAATTCATTTACCAAAAAAAAGAATACATAAATGAATAATAATAGGAATTAATAACTAAAAATAAAACTAATAATCAATAATATATAATAAATAATCCAATTAGATAATTGGTAATATATATCACACAATCATATAAAAATAATATAATACAAAATAATAGTAATATTATGATAATTATAATATAACTAATTATAATTAATATAACTGATGATATAATTACTAATATATTAAATTATATCTATATTATTTTAATATATAAATATTCTTTATACAATTCATATAGATATATAAATTATAATCAAATACTAAATATATTATAGTAATTAATAAATAAAATAATAATATTATAGATTATATGAAATAAAACTTGGTATTAATTAATAATATTAATATTAATATATGCAAAAAATGCAAAGTTATTAATCTCGAAGAATAAATATAATAAATAATTAATTCACACTGATGACATTGCAGATATAAATCAATAAAATAATTAAATAATAAAATAAATTAAAATAATATATATATTATTTCTCAATTAATAATTAAGATAATCGAAATAATAAAATAAAAAAATATTTGTTTTTCATATATATAAACTAGAATATTAGAATAAAATGTTTTCTAGAAGATTTTTATTACATTTTATTACACAATCTGCTGCTTCACACTCATTTACCAAATTAAAAACATGACCGGATTAGCTAAAATATGGTAGCACCACTAGTCGTGAATGTAGTACATTTGCAAATTATAGGTAAATTATTTATAATACAAATATTGAAATACTAAATAACATTGAATACGAGACATTTTTCAAACAAATTAGCAATTTCTCACGGCAAGAACAGTGCCAAACGGTAATTATGTTTAGCTCACTTATAACAACCAAATTGCAGAAAAAAAAATATAGAAGTTGATAGTACGATATATAAAAATTTTTTTTATTAATATTAATTGTTTTATGGTAGAGCATATTAAAAATTCGTTAATATTTATTAAATTAACAGATTACTGACTTAGACACATACTAAGAGTTTCCCTTTAAATAGTAGTAACTAACCTAAAATACGACGGTGCGAAAATACCACACAAGGAGGTGAATGTAAAATACTTCATATTTAATATTTATATAAACACATTGATAATAGTTAGTACACCTTTTAAACTACTCTCTCTCTAGACGACGTACTGTAAGACCGTATCTCTAAACACATGTGCATGCGCTAGCGATGACTATGTCAATTTCTGTGCGTTCCGAATCTACACAATGCTTATATTGGTAATTGCACGAATTAAATAAACTGAGCTTCCAACCCTAGCTTCATGGATTTTTAAATTAATTTTATTGTGCGACTTATTAGATATTATGTTTAGTTTAGTGGTGAACTACAGCTATTAAAAAGAATTTTTCTCTTCTGAATTATAATTTATTTTTAATTATGTTCTAATAATTATATTTACTCTTCCTTTTATATTACTCCCGCTGAATATATATATTATTATATTATATTATTATTAATTATTAATTTTATTATATTATAATATAACAACTTATCCATAAGTAACATTCTTTGATTTGTGTGGTCGCACTGAACTTGTTTATGTGAATATTATAATATGATACTGTATATATCGTAAATTCACGTCTATATACCATGTTTAAAGATCTATTGATCGATTAATATATCTTAAGTTATATATATGAAATTCATTTCTTTCTTAATGTAAATCTGTCCTTATAATCCATGGTACTTAACTTGCATCTTGATACACTACACCACACACACACACAACTATACTAATCATACACACACACACAAAACACACACGACCACAAACCCTCAACCTAAATCTCCTCACATTAATGCACGCTCTCTCACACACAGCATACTCTCAAACACATCAATACATTAGATCATCACACACTACCACACTAAACACACAAACATAACACATCTAGCACGACATACCCACAAATTCTGTAGTGTCAAAACACATCCCACCACTTATACACACAATCACTTATAAGTAACTAGAATTACTATGCTGGAAATAAGATAGATTTACTTATTATAATGATTATATAAACTTATAACGTATTAGATCTCAATAATATAAAAATAATATGCTTCTGGCTTATTAGAGTATAAATATATTAATATATAATATATATAAATTAAAAATTGGCAGCTTTGAGATTAATAAATTAATATTGATTAATAAGAGAATAATTATTCCTTAACTACCAGTCTGATATTAGAGTCACTTCAAAAAGCAACTGTTCATGTGTATGATAACAAATAATACACCTTAGTATGAATTTTAAGATATAGTTTTATCTAATATAGACTATACAATACATTTTAAGATTTGAATAAAAATCGTTTTTGGACTCAGTTCATCTAGAATTAGTTATTATTGAATTTCACTCTTTTTATTAGAAATAAGTAATTATAAGTATTATATTACCAAAGTTCCCATATATATTACATGAATTTTCTTGGTGGTTAGAAGGTGATATGTGAATTAATTAATTAGTACCTTTGTCTTAAGCGTAATTTAGCATTGTAATATATACCCTATCACAATAAAGGAAGCATCCCTGATAACAATACAATTACATTCTATCACATATTAAAAGTGAAATTGACTGAGTTAATTCCATATATAATATATATATATATATATTTATAACTAATTTATCCTATTTGGACTTATCCTTCACGTGATATGCACTCTCCTATTATCTTATTGTAAATTATTACGTTAACATTAACCGTTTATATTATAATATATAATTGAACGTATAGACGATTATGTATATAAAGTAGGGATAACTTAAACTATTATTTTTTAAATCCATTATACTCTATTAAACAAACTATTTACTCAAGCTCCGTGTTATATAAATAATACATAGATTAATGCTCATATTAGTGTTTATTATATTAGATTACTCACTATCTAAACCAAATGTATATAATTAGATATGATATAAGAATAATTACTAATATATGTGATATAACTAAGTTCTCTTATCCTATATATATTCCTTATTTAGAATTTACTATAGTATATAATTGATAGTAGTTTCTAAATACCATTACTTCATACTAGTATATAGTTAGATCTATTACTTATCTTATTTAAAGAAAATTTCAACTTCATTTACTAGTTTTTCCAACCGCTAATACACCGTCATCATATACTAAAGTATATATATAATATATTATATAGTAATAGTATAGAGCCAATATATATTCAGGATAGAATGTTATAATCCTGATATACTGGTTTTTTAATAATATGATGTTATAATATAATTTTGTTTCTTATATATAATATTAGTGTATAAACATATTATAAATATTAAATTAATTATTTAAATTATAATGCTCAAATAATATTTAAAATGTATCTAAATGAAAGAAATTTAATCATAATTAATTAATAATTAAGAAAAAATACATGTAAATCCCCCCCGCGAGCATAGTAACTTAATAAATTATCAACTAATATATATGTAATATAAAAATGTTCATAATTATAGTAATTTAATAAATATAGTAGTCAGCTTAACAAACGAAATTTCAACTTTTGGTTCTAACTGGTTAAAAGAAACTTCACTTCGGTACGTATAAAAAAAATAAAACATATTCAAAACATAACATTAGCATTCAATGCAATTAGTTATTATGGCTAGAGTTATTGTTTGTGAGATAAAAATTAAATTATTCACAGTACTATATTATAAATAAAATTGATTTATAATTTTGAAATCTTTTGAGTTTAAAAATTAATAATAGGATAGTATATTTTATAAAGAAGATAATTAATATCACTATATTTATAGTATATATATACTAAATCGTATTTTCAATTTAATGATTTATAAATAACTCGGAATACTAAAATTATAAAATTCTATGCAATCAGATAATATGTAAATAATTTAGGTAATTAAGTTGTATACTATCCATCGCCGAGCATAAGAATCATATACTTTGAGTAGTGATAGGAACTTCATGCGTTCAAGGTTGCACACTCTCTCATACCTTAGAGATCGGATCTCAGGATCCAACCAGTCGCCTGCTTGCAATTGCCGACTCTGATTGCTCTACCGACTCTGAGCCAGTGATATGGTTAGTATACTCACTGTATATATATATATTGTGTAATCAGGAATTGTTTGAGTATTATTTAGATATAAATTATATTACTTACGATCTATATTATAGCTTATGTAACTAATAATTTCCTAAATCCCAATAAATATATCATCATTATGTCGTCCTATTTTATGTTATTTTACAATCCTCATTGAATAGTTTTGAATTATAAAGAATAGATAATAAAAAATAAATATAAAATTATACAGTTATGTGTGCTAGTCTGTGTTTGGATGAAGGTTATGCAGAAACACAGATATTTGGTCTAGAAATGTAATGATAGAGAGAGAATCACAAATATAAATTTTTCTTTTTCTCTTATTTAAGATTAGTAAGAGTAATTTTATATAAACATAGACAAAAATTGACACTCTAGTATCATTTAGATATATTGCTTGTAGAAAGATTACATTTCACAAATATTTTTATACTTACAATGAGCTCAAAGAGAAGCGGATTAAAATATGGATCTGAAAATATACTGCGAGAAGTTTTTCTTCTATGTACTCTCTTGAAATACTCACTCGAGTTTATTACATTCTTCTCACTGTATTAAGCAGAACTTGAAGTGAAAGTCACCTCCAAATATTTGGGCGACGAGAAAAGGAGTCGCACCGTCCTATGTTGACACGGTAACAAAACTCCCTCCCACTCTTGCTTTAAAATGTAGAGCCAGATATGCTATATTAGATGATCTTTTTTGCGCTCGAAAATTGTGTTAACAAATGTTGATGCTTGTTTATAGCTTATCACTACAAATTAATTTGTTCGAGAAGATTGTAACAAATGTTGTTTTACACCATATTTTAATTATTAAAAAAAATTAGTATTAAAATTACAAAATTGGTGAGCGTTGAGTAAACATTTTTACATATACTAAAAAAGATAATAACAACTCCTTTATATAATATATATAAATATATATTAATATAAAATTATAATTATAATATATTTAATGAATGATATAATAATATTATAATATATATTATATATGAAGAATAAGATAATATAATTAATATTAAATATATTAATATTAATATATATAAATATAATAATAATATACCATATCCTAACCTAATTCACTTGTTAATTACTATTGATAAACGAGTGTAGATATACTATACATATATATATATATCATATTATAATTAATAAATATATATATATAATATCATATAATATATAGTAATATATATTAATAATATTATATATATATATATATAATATATATTATAATATATATATGATATATATATATTATATTTATATTATATTATATATTAAATTTATTATATATATAATTATAATAATATTAATAAAAGTTATTATATCATATATATAATAATATATATTAATTAATATCAATTTTAATATAACTGTTCATTAAAATAAGCCTAACATACTTCAGAGTTTAATATAATTAGCAATAATTCCGGGAGGCAGGACTTCCTGGAGGGAGGATGCGCAAGTATTATTTTTTGGTCCTTCTTATTTGTCGATGGTTCTGTAATATTTTTTGTAAGTAAATGACAATATTATAAAGTTGTACTTATTGAAGCTCATGAAATCTGAAATTTTATCTTTATTTTATTAATATGACATTTATATTATTAAATTATTATTATATTTTTTTTTTAAAAAAAAGTAAACCACCTATTGTCTTTTTCAAAATTTATCAAATCATTTTTTTTATTATATCACTGTGGTGACAATGTTCTTATCCTTGCCCAATTTTTTATATTGGGATGAATGGTGAGAGCTTGAGGGTTATGGATGAAGATGTTTTTTTTTAAATATTTTATATAAGAAAAAATATAATTTTTTAAACTTCTGAATATTTTATTAAGAAATAAAATATATATTGAAGTAGTATGAATCCAAGTTATATACTTCTAAGGTCAACACTAAATATATTATGTGATTCTCTCATAAGATATAATTATAATTATATAATATATAGTTTATTATATATTAATATATATATATAATATAATAATATATATTATATAGTATATATTAATAATATTATATATATTATTAATTAAGATATATATCTATACTAAATAAATAGAGTAATAATAATCATAGAACTTATAATAAATATTATATATATTATATTCGGCAAACTTATACTATAACAAGTTTAGAATTTTTTGCTTTTGCAAATATAACTGGTAAAAACGAAATAAGGAAAAAGATAAGTACAGTAATAATATCAATAAAATATCGATTAATCAATAAATCGATATAATTTGTACAGTTTTTTAAATCTCCAACGAGATAGGGTCACGGCTTTTCGGCTCTTTTAACCTTTGAAGTATATCTGTTTAACTTAAAATAGAGTATGTATTTAGAAGATTTAATTGAAATTTGTGCTTAAGAAAAGAATTATTATCAGTTGTTAGTGTTTCAGCATTTGAAATTAATTCTGCATAAAATATCGACACTCGGTGAACTTTGCGTATAGGTATGTATATCCAGGTTAGGTTTAAGTTTACTGCAACCTTTAAAGCCTTTATAGAAATTATATCTATTATTCTAGTTTATTGTATCTCTACCTATCTATACCATATATCTATTCACATATCTTTATCTATTTTTTATTTGAATTTGTATACACTTAAGTCTCATTGGAGTCCGCGAAAGGCGTTACGAATATATAAGAGTCTCCTTTAAATATTATTTTATTTTAATTTGAAATAAGTAACTCTGCATTTCAAATTATTTTTAAAAAATGTCACACATATTTTATAGCAGAGACTTTGTAGAATTCAAACTATTTGAAGGACGATGTCACTTCATGCCATTACATACAGATAATCTTTGTATAATACATTATTCTGTTTCAGTAAATATCCTTCGAGAGAACTAAAACATCAATAAAACCTAACATTTAAAAGTGTATTTATCGTTTACACAAGACAGATATCGACTCTTAAAGAATAGCTAAATAGGCCTCAATAGGTCTATATCAATCAAATATCATGTTCGTATATATATTTACACTGAATAAAATTATCGGTTTTTAAACACTTGTCTCTCGGTCACGTGTGACAACATTTTGCTGATAGATTTATATCATTGCCTTGTCTATATAAATTTGTTTGTTTTGCTATCAGAAGAGAAAAAGGGGTATATAAGGATAGTATCTATATAATATATAATATATATATTAATATATATATAATATATATATATATTATTATAAATAAATAATTAATATTATTATATTAATATATAGTATATATATATAATATATTATATATTATAAATATTATAAATAGTATATATATAGTATCTTATATAGTATATAGATATATATATATATAGACTACATCTCCCTCATTATCCTATCGTTAGACTATTTTCTAGGCTCAGAAAACCTAGAAAACCTGTTTATTTTCATGCATCTCTTCTAGTCATTTTTAAAGTTCTTTTTTTTTTTATATATATATTATGATATATATATATAGAGTATATAATTATATAATATAGAATTCAATTTAGAATTAAATAAAGTGGTCATTTTTAGAATTATTCTTTTTAATTTTTTACATTACAGTTACATACACTTATTTTTAATATTCACCCCTCCTCTTAAACTGTTACCTTGTGAGATACCTCATTCCTTCCTCAACATCTAATAAAAAACTCTCAACCTCCATTCTATTGCATTGTCATTTCTCTTCTTTGCTATTTCATTTGCTATTTCTTTGCTATTTTGCTTCCATTTTCAGCCCTTAACTTTCCACTTCTAAAATTGTCGACCTTTTTCACTTACTTGGAAACTATCTTTATCTTCTTCTACTATTCCTGAATTTACCAATTCCTTAAAATGTCCTCCACTTCTTCCTTCTTCCCTCAACTTTCAATTTTTCTTTGCTGATTTTATATATTACGCCCAGGTTCCCATCCTTTTGCTAAATTAGTATTCTGCTAAAATTTCTTTCTATCTTTTGACCAAAGCTTTCAATTCTTCACTTCACTATACACATTTCCTTTATACTTTCTAATGATCTTTTATTCATACCAGACACCAGTCTTGCAATCATAACTAAGTCTATTTTCTTTTTTTTCTTTCTTCACTCACTCCAATTTTGCACCGTTATTAAAATAATCCTCCGGCTAACTCTACATCAAACAGCATTTGTAATTCATCCTTTTTGCTACCCCCCTTTTATTATAGAGACTACCAATCTCCTATGGTTTTTGTCCCCCCCCTCATTCATTACACTCCTTTTTTTTTTTTTTTTATGTTTTTTTTTTATGTCTCTGTCAAGTATACGTTCTGCTTGTATTCCCTAGTGATAGGATATATATTTATAAACACAACAAAATCTATTTTTCTCTTTATCTCCACTTTCATTAATTAACAAAAGTAATAAAAAATATTTCATGTTATTCCACCTATATTATTTACATTATACATTTTTAAACTGTTCATACATTATACTATATTTACTAATTGTGCTACTAATAATAAATATTCACTATTAAACACATTATATTATTCATCCTAGAGTAACCACATGATACACATAATCTCAAATAAGCTATATATTACTCTATAGTTCTGTGTAATACGCTCAACTTTAGTGCTTATAGATTGAAATATATTCAGACAATTTTGGGTTATCCAAGCACACATCTAAGTCTTAATCCGTGGAAGTATTCGTCACCAGTTGAATGGGTAGGAATAAACAAAGTATAGTTTACGTAGTAGGGTGAAGTTAAATAACATGTAGTTGCATATAGCAAGCTATATTATGTATGATTATTATACTATATATTAAACTTGATATTACATAATAGCTCTATGTAAGGGAAGGTTATTTAACCTAATCTTATCATAATAAGTAACTTAAGAGCACTTTTATTATTTCACTCCGTTTATTTCAGAGCACTGTAATTACCTACTAATGATTAATATGTTTACCTCATATATATACCTATTTATATATAAAGCAGATAATTGTCGAAAATATTGTGCATTTCATATAGTATATATATTATTATATATATATACATAGTGTAATATATATATTAATAGTAATAGTAGAAATAAATATTTTGATGTTACCTAGTTCGATATATTACGTGTGTTTCATCTATATCCCTTACTACATATAATGATTGATCATTAGAGAGATCTTAATCAACTTTCCTTGATAAGAAGTGTTCTTGTTAGATATACTAATTACTACAATAGTATTACTATTTATGAGGTCTATTTATATATATATAGTATACGTAGGAGAAAACAACATTATAACATCTAATATTAACAATAATAAATATATAATAAATAAATAAATGAGAGTAATAATAAATAAATAAACACTATATATATACTAATTGAAATTAATTACTATATAATAAGTAGTAGATTAATATTATCATATAGAGCATTGATCCATTAATATCCATCAAATATAGATCAAACCTCATATAACATTAATATAAGTGAATAATAACTGACTCAATAATATCATGACACTAGTATACGCTTATCCAAAAAATTACAATGAAAGCATTAAAATTCACCTGCTTCTAAAAAATAGAAATAAGCATTATCAGCCAAGAAATTGAATTAGTTATTAGATTGTTTGTGTTGGCAGTCCATGCTGATTTCACTGAAATTTATAACTTATAGTGGATCTGTAATAAACACTTACAACTTATTGATTGAGCGATATATCAATGGGGTAATTTCTGGATCTTTTTTTAGTTAAATAATAATAATAATGATAAAATAAAGACTATATCAGTCATTAGATATTAATGAAGTTAATGAAATATTAAATTAACTAATGAGGAGATAATTTATTAATTCATATAATAAAATATAGTAAAATTATTTGACAGGAAGAATGATAATAAATAATTAATAAGAATGCCCATTCTGTTAAGTAAATAAATATTTTATGCAGTTTATGATAATATTCAAGATGAATAAGTCATATATAATATATAATTAGATAATAACTAGATAATAATAATAAATACTATATTAATTAAATGATTTTCAAATAAAGAATTTTTTGTCATTACGATAAAGTAATCATAATGAAATAATAAAATATATAATTATATATAATTATAATATATATTATTAATTAACTAAAACGTACTACTTATATTAAATATCATATAATGATATAATCATTAATATTATAATTTTGCAAAATTAATAATATACTGAAGAACTCTTATTATAAATAATAATAATAATAATAAATAATATAATAAATATAATATAATAATAATAAAAATAATATAATATAATATATATTATATTATTCAAATGAATGTTATGCACCGAATTAATTGATAGCTAGAATACAAAATAGACAATTTATTGTAAGAAAAATTTTATAACTGGACAATAGAGGTTGAATTTTCATTATACAACAATGTCTCATTGTATGAGATTGAGAAGAAAATTAAAATTAATAGGCTGAAAAGTGAGATAAGAAACTCGTGATTTGTTAAACGAATGTGACTGTTGAATAATGGAATATATTCGAGAACTAAACGCTTCACGGTTTGCTTCCGACACTACAACTGAAATTCTTTGAGAAACGAAATTCGTTGCTATATTAAATACCAGCATTCGAAACTGCCAACTCGTTGATGACCAGAGTTGACAGAAGACCCATATTTACGTTCTGGGACCTGTACTTGCAACCAACACCTTAAAATAAATCATGCACGTATGCAGAGAGGCTATAAAGATTAAATTACATTATTCACTACCGATAATGATATAAATATATATTAATGTCAAGAAACGACCAATCACATTCAAAGCACGAGGCACACCTATTTGATCTTATATCACCTACCTACTCTACAATACGCGAAGATAACATATATTTCACAGCGCAAAGATGGAAACTGCACTCATAAATCCCTCGCAATAAAAGAGATCTCAAGGTATAATAATTCAATTTTTAATGAGTCCGTTCCCTGTCTCCATCACAACCTAACATCACAAAGCATTCGAGCTATGGGCACTCAACACTTCCAGCTGCGTCAAATATTGGTGCGTAGCGATGATACACAAATCTCTATAATGTATGTATATATTATCAAGAGTATTATAAAGGGATATCTTGTGAAAATTATTGGAGAACATGGGGAATTTTCGGAGTTGTGTTGTGACCGAGCCTTTGCCCGTATATTAAGTCCAGGTTTTTACATTTTCGATCTGACTGAGTATACTGAGATAAGTAAGAGAATTGGTGGTTAGCTAGTGGCACTGTACTCATGCTTCCGATTTGCGGTGTAGATTTTACAGCGGATGGAGTCTATAAAATCGTCAAACGTCACCCTGCTGCAGTATTTAATACCCTCGTCACACTGATCTAAAGGTCAACACATTAAACCTATAAGCAGTAGGTAACTTTCAGTATTAGTTTAATAATAAATGAAAGCATATACACACACACGAGCATATAACAACTTCTTACAAACTTTATGTTACTATCCTTATTATACTACATAGACTACTTACCTTGTATAGTAATATAATACTTTTGATCTTACTCCTATCTGTTATATATATATAAGTATATATAGTATATATAGGTCTACTGGAGTAATGCCTATTCATCTGGTAGGTTTTTGAGTTAGAGAAAATCTCTGCTGAGGTATATATAGAAATAGTTGAGAAGTGATCAATTATTATCATCTGAGGACTACAGAGAGACGACTTTTGCACGCATTATTAGTGAAGAATACTATGCGCGAGAGGCCAATTTTTAACGCATGCACGAGTGTCTCTCTAAAACTTCGTATAAGAGATTCATATGTATAAATCTTTCCGAGGAACCAAAGATATCAAAAATGAGACCGAAGCTAATGGAATTTGATACATTCTATCTATCATTATCTATTATATTTAATATATTTTATTATTTCTTATCAATATTGAATATTATGAATGTACTGTATTATGAGCAAATCATTATCTTACATTTTAAAATATTAGAGAAAATCTTGATTAATCTCTTTATCTCTCTCTTAAGTCATTAATATCTATTTACATAAGTATTTATCTCTTTATCGAACATTAATATAATCTATATTTATAAGTAATTATTATTCTAATAATAATACTATATTAAATATATATATCACTCATATATCTATTACTCATTTTCTTTTATTATCTTACCTATTAGTATCTGGCGCATGCTAAACAACTAATCGTGTGATTTTAATTTGGATTTTGTATACACTTATATGTCATCTGATTTACTTAAAAAAAAGTATTTTTTCTCTTTCAGAAGTACAATCTTCTAACACACTTATTGCCTATGACCACTTTCCACTTACCTTGACGTGTAAGCGGTGAGCTTAAAACAATGATGTCACTTGATTAAGCTTTCTGCATATGTTAAGCTTATTATCTGATTTAAGTATGATACTTACGAATGTTATACTATATCTCTCTACCTATTCATCTACTCTTACATCTCTATCTCTTATCTCACTCTACTATCTTTACTCTCTCATTCATTCTTGTTTGACCTCTAAAGTCTAATTATGTGCCACTTCACTTCACAGTTTTTTTTTTTTTCATCTATCAAATATCATGTCACATCAACTTCATTACTACTAGTAATATTACTATTACTTGTTCATGTTATTCTTACTTTGAAATCTCTTCTTCATTTCTCTCTCTCTCTTCTGCATCTACTCATCTCTCTCTCTCTCTTCTCTCTCTCTCTCTCTCTCTCTCTCTCTGCCTAAATTTTGTCTTCCACGACTTTCCAAGACGTGAACTCTAACAATTCCATCCATATTTGTTTTCTTACCTCTGTTAACACCATTGTTAAGCAAGTTTTAACTTTTTGTTCAAATATTCTTTTCCTTTACTTATTATAATTTCTAATTTCTTATCAATTATATATGACACACAACTATTTTTTTCACTCACACTGATATATAAATATTCTTTAGCCTTTATTCTATTGCACTTACATCCACACCAATTTTTTATGTACTTCTAAACTTATTTCTATACCACTTTCTAACTAAAAATATTACTATTAATCAAATTGTTCAACACGCGTACAAACCCAAGGTGGTTCCCCCAACTAAATTTAGTAGCAGTTTGGACCAACACATTAATATTTTCTTTAGCCAATTTGAGCAGTATTGTAACTATCAATATCCTGGATCAGGTGAACAGTGGGCTAGATTATTGCCTAATTATTTGGAGGGGTCTTATTTAGAATTATATAGACAATTGGTGAAAAAGACTTTAGACTACGCAACTATTAAAAGTACAATGATCAAATGGTTTGACCAGGAATATCGTCGCAAAGCTGAACGCCATATCCAAATTTTCAGATGGTTCTCATTACTGAATGCAAAAAATTTACATACTGAAAGATTCTTTCTAGTTTATTTTTTAATTTACAAAACTTAAAATTAATCCGCAATCCCTTTTTCCAGTTAAAAAAAAAGCTTTTTAATCTCTCCAATCTTTGAAATTGGTTATATTTAGGGTAACATTTATTTTTTACAATTAAATACTATGGTTTTAAGATTTATTTTTCAGTCCTTATATATAAATTTCATATTCCTTTATTTTTAATTTTATTAATTCCTCTGCTAATTATCTCAACTATTTATTCCAGTATAAAAGGATATAATTAATATATTTATATTATTTGATACTAAACAGAATCTTTATTCAAGCAAATACACACACTCCTTGGAAATCATATTCCCAAATCTACCTATAAACATCATCGACAGGAAAGCATATGAAAAAAAAGAATGTAAATATAAATTGGAGCCAACAATAATATCGGTTGAAGAAATTATAAAAAAATTTTAAAATGGGTATAAACAAAAGATACAAAGCAAAATAAGATTGCGGGGTAAGTCAAATCACAAGTTTATTTTCATATTATTTTTTCCGATATCATATTTCATTGTTTAATAGTTGAGTCTATCATTCTGCAGCTGGTAAAATAACTCCTGAACCATTCAGACGTACACTAATAATAAATAATAATAATAAAAATTATAATAAATAAATATAATAAAATAATAATAATAAAATTAATAATAATAATAATAAAATAATAATAATATAAATAAATATATATAATAAAAATTAATAAATTAATAATAATATAATAATATATCCTACTCAAGGGAAATATATAAATTTTTAACCGAAATTTTAAGATTATATATGCAGAATGAAAACATCGCGTTCTTTTCTATCAAAAATGTCTGACAAACATAAAAAATAAAATTAAATTAAAGATGAAAAATAATAAGAAATAAGAAAAATTAAAAAAAGTAAAAAACAAAAAATGATTTAAAAACAATCTGGTTACAAAACTCTTCGCACATTCGTATTATATAAGTTTTATCAATTTTTATCTTATTTTTGACTCTTTAAAAGTATTCCTGAGTTATTTAGTAAAGAAATCATTACACACCACACAACTCTACAAAAATATATATAGATATATACTCATATATATATATTATTAATTATGAATTAATAAATAATATAATATTAAATAATTAACTATATATAATATATTAAATAATATATATTAATAAAGAAGAAAAGAGAAATAATGATTAGAAAATAATAATAGAATAATATAAATGAATATAATAATTTAAGAATAAATAATAGAATATCGAATATAATAATTATAATTAGACAATCGAATAAATAATAATAATATAATAATTAATAAATACTAATGGAAAAATAAGTAATATATTGAAAAAGTATTTATAAATATAGATAATGATAAATTAATAAATTAAATAATATAAGATAAATAGTAATAATAATAATAATAAGTAAATAATAATTATATAAATGTAATTATTAAGATATTAGAATTGTGAAATAATAATTATTATTAATATTATTATTATTATTATTAGCATTATTATTAATATTATTATTTGCATGAATGATATATCTATCTATCTATCTATCTATCTATCTATCTATCTATATATATATATATAGATATATATATATATATTATATATATATTATATATATATATATATATATATATATATATATATAATATATATATATATATATATCGCTTACGAACTGCTGTTATTAATCGAAATTTAATTAAACTGTACAATGAAAGGTGGAATGTAAATACCATAGATTTTTTTTTATTACAGTTTATATTTATTAAAAGGCAGGTCAGCTTAGCAATCAGAAATTGGCGCATAAACGTGATCATCAACACCAGCTGCGAGTTTTCCAACTATTAGTCATCGCTACGTGCTTGTGTTTGTATGCGATAGATAGATAGATAGATAGATAGATAGATAGATAGATAGATAGATAGATAGATAGATAGATAGATAGATAGATAGATAGATAGATAGATAGATAGATGAAATATATAGAATAGACAAATACATAGATAGATAATAGATAGATAGATAGATAGATAGATAGATAGATAGATAGATAGATAGATAGATAGATAGATAGATAGATAGATAGATAGATAGATAGATAGATAGATAGATAGATAGATAGATAGATAGATAGATAGATAGATAGATAGATAGATAGATAGATATATAGAAACAGGGAAACACAGATAAAAAGATGGAGAGGGATAGAGATAAATAGAGAAAACTAAGAAAATGAGACAGACAGACAAAGAAAAAGAGAAATAGAGAGAAAAAATGACAAAGAGAAATAGAGAGAAAAGCAAACAGGGAAATAGAGAGAGGGAGAGGGTCAGAGGGAGATAGAGAGAAAGGAGAGGGAGAGAGTCATAGAGAGATAGATAGATAGATAGATAGATAGATAGATAGATAGATAGATAGATAGATAGATAGATAGATAGATAGATAGATAGATAGAGAGAGAGAGAGAGAGAGAGAGAGAGAGAGAGAGAGAGAGAGAGAGAGAGAGAGAGAGAGAGAGAGACTGTGATAAATAGCTTCGACAGACACCTGTTTTTCTATTACTGCTATGATTGCTGATACTGATTACAGCCTTTTAAATCCTTCCATTTATGAATGTATATGAATAGCTCTATTCATACTGCAGGACGATGAGTTTTATTTCTAAAGAAACAAAAGATATCATTGTTTAGAACACTTTTACATTAAATCAAGTGTTATAAACTTAGGTATATTCCCAGATTGAGTCAAATCTATTTTAAATACGTATGTAAATTAAATCACATACACACACATATGGCATCATAATAAGAAATAAATTAATATACCAAAAATGTTTGAAACTCGGGGTGGGGTAACGTGAAGGGTCTAGAACCCCTCACCCCGACATTTTACATTCACTAACATTCACCTATTCCTTTAAATCTTGCCGTATATGTCACTGTCCCATATTGAAAATCTAGTAAATAACTAAAATTATTTTGAAAACAACTTGGAGGAAATCTATTCAGGATGTCTTCTCAAATTTTTAGCACGCTACGCCCACTTTATACACATACATACATACATACATACATACATACATACATACATACATACATACATACATACATACATACATACATACATACATACATACATAGGAGAAGGGACCGAAGTTTAGAGAGCCAGAACTACCCAGTATATATATATATATATATATATTATATAAATATATATTATATATATGAACTATATAATATATAATATATATATAATATATATAGATATATATAATATATAGTATATATAATAATATAGATATATATAAATATAACTATATAATAACTATACTACCACCAACATTATGTATACAAACTGCACTCTTAATGTACCACCCCTTCTCCAAAGAGACATATAATAATAACAAAGAAGTGTAGATATATAGAGCCTATCTCACCGCTCACCATCATGATCCTCCCTGGGCCCTCCTCCACACTGTACACGAGATATTGTTTATTCTCTCCTACCCCATGACAACTCTTATCAACGTTATATTCTGCGGATTTCACTTCCTGTTGATAACTCTCGGATTCTCTGGTCGCACTGTTCTTCACTGTTCTCATATACTGGAGTCATCGAGCAACCTTCTTTATTTAGCAAGACTTCATGCATAGTAATTTTGTCGTGAGGGCAAATGTGCACATCGCTTTCCACTTAATATCGGATGAGTTTATGTGCTTTGCTCTAATAACAGAACCGGAGATTAATACTTAATATATATATATATTATATATATATTAGATATATATATATAATTATAATGATATATATTTAAATAATTATGAATATAATTAATATAGAGATATATATATATATCATATATATATATATTATATATATATATATAATATTATATATATATGTATATATATTATAGATTAATATAATATTTATATATATATAATAATATAAATATGTATTATAATAATAATATATATAAATATAAATATTTTTGTAGAGGGGATGATTCAGACATTACAGTAGCGAGATCCCTTCAATCATCAGTTATCAAACAAAATTATTTCACACTCTCCTGTCAAACTTTTTCTCACAATACTTGCAGATTTTGTAAATACATACATATTAACATATCACACATCACACATATTACATAACATACATACATTAGCTACATTAACATATTAGTACATATACAATACATACAGACAAACATTATACATACATATACTAATACTAATACATAAAGTTATTTCAGGTGTGGGAACAAATCTGCAATAAATTATAATAAACCAATATATAAAAATGCTGCAAGCACAAAACTGCAAAACTTCTTGTTTACCATAGACATTACGAACAAGTTAGTTGAATATGATAAAAAATCGGGTAAGATTAAAAAGTTTAATAAATGTAATTATACAACTGTTACTCCTTATTTTTAGTATTGTTTTAGGATATATTATAGATAACCTTAATCTTCTTAATATATGTCTAGTAACTTGATTTATGTTGATATATTTACATATGGCTATAATATGTTAGTATGTTAGTTGTCTAATTAGTATATGGATATAAAATCTGCTTTATAAATAGGATTGAATTATTATATATATATATATATTAGGGAATTGATGCTCTCACTATATTGTACGTATACACCGTTTTTAAATTTCTTCTTATTATCTGATATTAGTAAGCTTATATATTCCTGATTAGTAAAGTTATTAGTAGACCATTCCATTTAAATATGTCATATTGAGATGTTGATTTTATTATTTATGTTATATAATTGTCTTATAAATGATCTCTATCACTTTATAAATTTTGAATAAAG
>JABUQX010027738.1:60000-61572 GCA_015478945.1 Trachelipus rathkii | reverse complement strand
TCCCCCCCTCTCTCGAAATTCATCTCTAACCAAGACCATTCTTATGCATTTATTCAAGTTCGCTCCAGCGCCCTCCAAGCGTTCAAAGCCCACTATTCTAAAACACAATGGTATCCGTTGCACTACAACAATTTCTTCGGCTGATCCCTCTTTCAAGAAACAAATTACACTATGTTGGATTCCTCTCATGTATGGTAACTGGCAGTAAAATCGTGGACACAAATCAGAATGGCCGACTCCTCTTTCTGGAGCTGTCTAGACATCTTCCGGATGCCTCTCGACAAGGTTGCCTCAACCGGTGCTATCCTGTTCTCCGACAAGGCTTCCGGTCTTACTGTCCAGGAATGCTGGGGGGGAGTGATCAGTGAGGGCTAAAATTAGAATGTAAAGAAGCCGAACATTGGTGAGTGGTCTTCCCCTCACCAACGGAAGCGCTTACACGGTGATACTTGCACGCCTCCGCATTGGCCCACACCAACATCACTCACAACCACTACATTAAAAAATCCCTAAATATAATATTAAAAGATATTTAAATAACAAACGTTCCTGATTAATGTAATAATAATAATATGTATGTATATGTATATGTAATAATAATATGTAATAATAATATGTTTTGTAATAATATGTAATATGTATGTGTGTGTGATTGGTGACTTTTTATATATATATAATATGTGTGTGTGTATGTGTGTGTGTGTGTGTGTATGTGTGTGTATTAATTGTGAATATATATATATATAAATAGAAATACTATCTCAATAGCAAATAGGTTACCCTATTAAAAAATATTTTCTATGTAAATATTTTTCTATTGTAGACTTCAAGTTAACTTTTTATATAATATTTCAAATAATCATTTATTTTCCTATTGTTTTAAATTATTTTAGTAATATTTTAAATATTTTATGTGTTTTATAAAATATTTTTTGTTACAAAATATTATTTATTATGTATAGTATTTAAACAAATCACTTATAAACACTATATATAAAAAAAAATATTTACAAAATTCACAGATACCATATCCGCCTTTTCTTTTGGGCACGGAATTTCTTCCATACACTTCAGATGGTGCACGCATTATTTGATAGCAGCTGTTCTTCCCTTTTTCGTTTTCAATTTTGCATAATCATTTTATATTTATTATGTAATAATTTTATTTATTTGACCAACTTTCAAAAAAAAAAAATTATCAGAAACATTTTATAAAAATTTACAAAATTAGAACGCCTACATAATATCAACTCGTGCTGAGCACGAAATACTTACAATGCAGGTCATACTCTGATATATATATATATATATATATATGCTCTGCTCATATATATATATACTATATATATATATATATATATATATATATATATATATATATATATATATATATATATATATATATATATATATATATATATATATATATATTAAAACTAAACTACTTTCAGAAAGTTCAAAATAAAAACAAATATTTACCTTCATTTTTACCATTGTAATAAAAACAAAACTCCAATTAAAAGCATGAAAATATTAACACGAAAATAATTAATTAAAACACTAAAAGCATTA
>JABUQX010027738.1:37500-55000 GCA_015478945.1 Trachelipus rathkii | reverse complement strand
TGGTTCGAGCCGTGACGGAAGGGAAAGAGGGGGTGGGACTGAAGTCTCCCTCTTCGTACGTGTCCCCGCTTGGCCACATAAGAAACCCGGCCCCGACTCTGATCCCATTTCTTTGTGTGTTTTTAAACGGACCAATTGGTATCTCTTATAATAGCTTTAAAAAAAAAGAAAAAAATTCAACATTTGCCACCTTTAAGCGCACCCTCGGAGTACTCGAGCTTCTTTGTATTCTGAAAAAAACGGTAATTATTATACAAGTTTTACAAAATTTTTAACAAATTTTTAATTTTTAAAAACGTTATTTTTTTATTTTTTTTATATTCATGGGTCAAGAAATGTGTCCAGATTAATAAAATGATATTTATTTCTTTATGTAGCTAGCTTTATTATTGTTATAGTTTTTTAGTTACATGAAAGGCCTCTTCGGGATGCTGACCAAAATATTAACTTTTTTTTATTCATAAATTATTATTATTGTTATTATTATTGTTTATTATTATTATTATTATTATTATTATTATTATTATTATTATTATTATTATTATTATTATTATTATTATTATTATTATTATTATTATTATTATTATTATTATTATTATTATTATTATTATTATTGTTGTTGTAGGCTCAAAGACGACCCACTTCAGCCATATATTTTTTAATTAAGAATGCAAACATAACAGTATTCACAATCGCCTTATATACTAATACATAGATTCCTATATACAATCCGAGGACTCCGCACGTGAAGCTCCATTTTGCTAATGTCTTGACTCTTATCTAATAATACCACACGCCCTCGTCACCTGGATGCGATCAATCTCTTCGATTCTCGATCATAACTCTGACTCTTGTTTAACTTCCTCCTATATTTGAATTGCGGCATTACTTTAAATTGTATATTATATTCCATTCGCTTACCGTCCGCTCGAACATTGGAGCACCTCTGTGTCCCTCCAACCACGCTGCAACTCTCCCTGGCGCCACCATTCCTCCTCAGACCACCGCGAAACGAAGTCGATCCCCCGCTCACCACCGCATCCAACGACATCCTTGTTTTTCTCTTTAACAACTTTTCCATCGAAGCTATGGGGATGTAGTACTCTTTCTCGCGTGACTCACCGAAAGCCAAGAGCTGGTTCTCTACAAAAACTCTCGCAGTATTTTTCTTTCATTCCGCGGATGTATTCCACTAGCTTTTATACTTTCAGCTGCCACGAATGCGCTTTTCCTTTTCCGTCGAAAGGCCTGAAAACTGCAGCATTTCCCCAGTCAATTACTTGACATGCCCGGATAGCTTGTAGGCTCAAAGAAGACTCATTTTAGCAATATATTTATTAAGAATGGAAACATAACGTATTCACAATCGCATTATATACTAATTCATAAATTCGTAAATACACCCCAAGTGGAGCTCCATTTTGCTAGTGTCTTGACTCTTATCTAATAATACCATCAATTAATTATTAATTATTATTATTAGTTATTATTATTATTATTATTATTATTGGTATACCGATATGATTTTCAACTACTATTTGATTATTATTATTATTATTATTATTATTATTAATTTTATTATTATTCATTTATTATATGTAGTATTTCATTAATTTATATTATTATTATTATATTGTTATCTATTATTAAGAAAACCCATCTTTCAAATCATTTATGTATATAAACTTGTATCTATTTATCTACCTACTTTATACTTATATGCATAAGAGAATAAGTGATTTAAAATGCATAAAAATTTGGATGGTGGATAAAGTTTTCGTGCAAAAAAATATTTCTCTGAAGCATATTCCGTCTAACAGAACTTTATTTATGTTCGAGATCCAATTTTAAGCTCGAGTTATTTGTGAAGTTTACAAACGGAATGAAAAGTTCTTTTTCTTTTATTTATTTCTATTTTTCCATGCTTTAAAAATACAAGAGTTTACATCTTTCTTAGATTGAGTTTAAATATGTTCTTGTGTTCTATTGATTGTTTTGTGGCTTGTGCATATCAATTTTTTGGATATAAAAGCGAAGTGTGTTTTTTCTACTCGAAGTTCTTTTTTTTATAGGCAAGAATGAAAGAAACAATTAAAACTAAAAGAAAAATATTTTTGAAAATTTAATTTTCATGTTTTCTGGAATTCGTTATCAAATATTTTGAAATATGAATTGCAATTTCAAAAACAAATATAAATAAAATATTATATATATATATATATATATATATATATATATATATATATATTATATATATATATATCATATATTAACAAAAATATAGTATATATAGTATATCCCTAAATCCATCTTTGTATAGACTCTTTCTTCTAATGTTCCACAATAACTTCTTAGTTAAATTTGGAGTATATATATATAGTTATAATATATATGATATATATATATATAAATATATATATATAGTTTAGTAAATGATGTATGTTTTCATTATTAATTTTTAATATAAGTAGTAATATATTATAACCCTCATTATATATATATATTATATATATATATATATATATAATGATATATTATACTATATAATATTATAGGATATATATATATAATATTATATATAATATATCTATATAAATATATTATATATATATATATATATATAATATAATACTTAGTATATAAGATATATATATATATAATATATATATAATATTATGAATACTGTATATAGTAGGGTACCGTATAATATATAATATTATCATAGTTTATACTCAATATATATATATATATATATAATATATATAGTTATATATATTATTTTAATATTAATTAATAATATATATATTTTTAGATTTATATATATATCTTATTTAAATATTTTATATAATACTTAGTATGTATAAAGATATGTGTTTGTGGGGTGGTGTGGGTGGTGTAGATTCATAGTTTAAAAGAAAAATTATATTGTATTTTTAAGGCTATTTATTTTCCTTGCGAAAATTTCGGGAGAAGAACTTTGGGGCAAGAGTGCTATTTCTGTCTAAGGACTCATCAGTCGAACCACATTTTATCCAATACGGCTCGTTAAAAAAAATATTTGGAAGAATGTGAGTAATATTAGTGTTTTATGGTGTACCACCAATTTAAAGACTCTAATCACGTGGTGAACAATATATATTATATTTCCATATAATTGTGGAAAATCGATTTACATAAACGAAGCTTCAAATTCACAGTAAAAGTTTTTCATTCAAAAATAATTTTTTTTTATATTTTTTTTACAAATTATTTTTCGGGGGACTCGAATCAAAAAAACGTTGATTAAGAACATTCTAAAACAGGGTGAACATAAAATATGCTCGTTTAAATTATAGAGATGACATTCTTTTGATAGGTGGTAAAAACAATTTGGAAAATTTGCTTTCTATCACTTTGTGGCATGTGTAAAAAAATGTTTTGTTGACCAAATGTGTTTAAGAATTCATGCCTTAAATATATATATATATATATAGTATATAAGTAGTAATAATATATATATATATTATATATATATATATATATATATATATATATATAGTAGTATATATATATATATATATATATATATATAATATATATAATATATATTTAATATTATTATATATATATATATAATTACGTATAATATATATATATAATAGTATATAAATAATAATATTATAGGAATTATATACTATTATAAGTAATATAATATACTACCTGAGTTGTATAAATTCAATCTTCGGGGTCTGGAGCTTTGGAACTATTCATATATCGATAATCGAAATTGGGATATAGTCGTATATCATGATATAATATATATTATATATATTATATCATATTAAAATAGCTATATTATATATTATCTTATAATATATATATATTATATAATTATAATATTATATATAATATATATATATTATATATATATATATATATATACAATAACTAATAAATCATGTGGTCTACCTAACCAAAACTCTTTTTCCTAACCTAGACTAAAGCCCCAAATTGGGGCCTAACCTAATGGATTATGCAGCCACAAAAATCCGCCCTAACCTATATGACTATGGAAGCCCCCAAGTCGGCCCTAACTTTATAGATTATGAATGCCCACAGTTACGAGCTAACCTAATGTATTATGAAAGGGCCGAACTAGGCATACAATAAGATCTTAATATATATATATATATAATATATACTATATATATATATATAATATATAGTATATATATATATATAATATATATTATATAGAGTGAGTATATCACATAACCCAACCTGTTTAATGATAATTAATTTCCTTGCAGATGGCTTGCACCAAGCTAAAAAAACGTTTTATTGGTCGAATTTGTTACCAAGACATAAACACTGGCTATAAATAACCTAAACCAATTGTTTTCTTACTTTCGAGCAGACAGCGTTGTGTATCTCTATTTACCTATAAATAAATGACTATTTTGCTTATGCAACACTTTAAATATATTTTTTTCTCAATGTTTTCACTTCTAAAATAAATTTATAATAAGTGCAAAAAATGTATGTGACCGACGTGATCATTACAGATGTCAAAAAAATCATACAACTCTTTTTTCAAAGTTTGTATAAATTAACAACTAAAAAGACGTCGCTAGTTTCTCTGTGTGTCAAGATCTCAAACTAACCTTTTTGCATAAAATGGTAAATTAGGTATTTGGATGGGTCTCACGATATCAAATATATCGATTATCAATCAAATACATCGATTTTGCAACTCAGAATTTTTTTTAACTCTGCCGAAAGATTGAATTAAGCATATATATATATATTATATATATATATATCAATTATATATAATATATATATATATTTATAGTATGTTTATATATATATATATATATATATATATATAATATATATATATATATATATTTATGTCTATTCTCTGTGAGTAATGTAGCAGAAGTCAATTTTTTTCATAATTTACGTTATCAAACAAAATTTACAGCAGAGCGCATAGCATAAAAACGTTTGAAATTTTTTTCTCAAGATTTATATAACTTTATTTAGTTGTAAATTTCTTTATTAAAAACAATGGAAAGTGAAATAAATTATACACTGATATAAGTTTGGTTACGTTAAGTAAAGTTAAGTTAAGTTGCGATAGGTTACATAGATTTAAACTAGTTTTTTAAATATTTTTATGGTGTGAAGCTCTTTTTTACAATGCAGTTTTATTTTGACGGTTTTATATAATAATATGTTAGGATCCATGCAATCGATAGGTTTAAAGCTCACTCACAGATAATTGACATGTAGACATGATTTATATATGATATATATTATATATATATATAATATAATATATATATATATTACTATATAATATATAATATAAATAATATATTTATATAATAAGTATAATATATGATATATTTACAATATATATATATAATTAGTATATATATATATATTTACACGAATGTTTATATAATTATATATAATATTATTATATATATTAAATCTTTATATTATTCTCATATACCCCTATTATATTATAATATATATATATCTAATATTTGAGAGAGTATAAATATATACTATATATATATATATATATATATATATATATATATATATCAGAAATTATATCGAAATATAAATACGTACGAAATATACTAATATATAATAATTAGTATAGGTATATTATTATATATTATTATTATAATATTATATATATATCTATATATATACTAATATTATATATATATATATAATATATAATATATATATATACATACTAGTTATATATATATTTAAATAATAAATATTATGAATCCTGGTTCCGTTATCTCTCTCCGACATCCTATTTATAACATATTTTTGAAAGATAGGGATTCCGACACATTCATAAAGAAAAATAATTTGTGGTAGCGTGAAATTTTAAACTATAGTACTAAAAGGGCGGCGGACTTTTGGACTATTACAAATGCAAATCAAGTCTTAACGCTATATAAACTAACGTAACGTAATCTAAAACTCTATTTTACACGTATTCATAATTATTCATAAGTGCTATTTAAATATTTAATTTATAACATTATTTGCATTGTTCAAAAAAAAAAAAAAAAAAAAAAAAAAAAAACATGCCTCTGTCCCCATGCACGCTTTGGTTCCCGAAAAGGGTTTTTAAAAGTTAATAAAAAAAAAAAAATGACAAAAAAAAAACACAAGGGCCCCTTTTTTAAATCTTTTTACCAGAAGGAGAAAAAAAAACAAAAAAAGGGGGGGGGAAAAAAAAAAAAAAAAAAAAAAATAAAAAAAAAAAAATGACAAAAAAAAAAAGCCATATATATATTTAAAATAGGTTGGTTTAAAATTAAATAAATAATATAATTTATATATAATATATATTATATATATCAAATTTATATAATATAATATATAATATAATATAACCTATTTATAAATATATATATATATATATATATATATATATATATATATATATATATAATATATATATATATATATATATATACTATTTATATATATATATATATTTATTTATATATATAAATTATTTAAGTTAGTTATTTTATATCTTTTCCAAATTATAGCTTTGTATAATATATATATATATATATATATATTATATATATATAATATTATATATTTTTATTTATATTATATAATATTAATATATATATATATATATATAATATATATATTATATAGGTATATATTATTACTATAATAATATATATATATATTATATATATATAATAAATTTATAGTTATATATATAGCTATATTATTATTATTATATTATATTATTCTATACTAACTTATATATAACATTATATATACAAGTTATATATATATATTATATTATAATATTATATATATATTTATTATTTATAGATATATTTATATATTATATTATTATATATTATATATATATAATGTATATATATATATATATATAATATAATTATATATGAATATATATTTATATATATATTTTATATATATATATATAAAGTATATATACTTTATAATATATTAATTATATTATAAAATATATATATATTTATATATATATATTATAGGTTAATTTTATAATATATTAGTATATATATATATATATATATATAACTAAATATATATTTCTATATATAAGTATATATATATATATAGACAACCAATGGTATTTGGTCATATAAGAACAGTGTCATTACTCTAACTATGTATCGTGAGAGAGGGATGTTATCGTTTGGTGAAAGTCAAAAATATATAGATTTTTTTTTTCCTAAGAAGATTTAAATGCTCATTTAGAGTTGATCGAGCATAATCCTATAAATGATGATTCGACTTTACCAGCCTTGTTATAGTATTTTAATTAGATTTTACAAGACAAATTTAAATTTTAGTGTAATACTAAAAAATGTTAGGTAATCTGTGGGTAATATATATATATATATATATATTAGTGACATATATATATATATATATATATATAATATATATATAGATATAGTATATATAATTATAATATATTATATATATATATATATATATATATATATATATAGATATATTTATATTTATATACGGTATTCTTGTATTATTATTATAGTATAGAGTATATTATAATTAATACTATATATTATATATCTTCCCTATATATATTTTATTTATACTTATATATATATATATATTTAGATACTAAAATAAAATGTAGTCTGATTTAATTTTATTAGGTCATATTTTTACTTTCTTCGTTTAGCACCAATTAGCTATATGTAATATAAATGCGGTTTTATGAATAAATTTTGTTTCATCATAACTCGCGGTCGCAAATATTACCCGGGTTTTATCGAAATAAATATCTAGTTTCTAAAAAATCATGTTCATAGTTCTAGGAAAGTTAAGGTTATTAAGTTAGTGTTTTTAAGATGTTTATCTTTTAGTGGGCAACGGTGGTCTGTAATTCCATGAAGAATAATATAAAACTGTATTACAATGATATTTTATCTTTCTTTACATAAACATTTTTTCCGTAAATGCCGACAACTGTTTGTCTTCTTGCTACTTTAGATACAGTAGTTTATTCAAGAATATAATTTTGAACTTTCGGAATCAATGTTAATATATGTAAATTTTCACTCCGAGTTCATTTAAGGCTTTTCATGGCAATGAATTTCATTAGAAGTTATATGTCCTCTTTGTATCACTGTTGATTGTTTTTTTTTTATTTATTATCTTTTTGCGTATGTGTTGAATATCATCTTGCTGAAAAAATGTAGTCAAATTTAAATTTAAGCCTATGTGAAAACTTACTTTTATGCTTTGTTTTTTTGCTTGGTATAAATGATGTAAAAAAAATTTTTATAAATTGAGGTTTATATTTTATAGGACACAGATGAACTTATTATTTATTGTATAAAATGATGTATTTAATAAATTATATTTATACATTATAATAAATAATTCAATGTTGACAGATTATAAGCACATTATAATCCATCCGCAATATTTATTATAATAAATAATGTATGACTGAATTTATTCTATCATTATCATAATTTATTTATTATATTTATATTTACATTTATTAAATGGTAATTTTGTAATTTTAGGGTGAAATTACATACGAATTAGCTTTATAAGTTAGCTAATTAAATAACTTAATTAATATATAATTTAATAATAAAGATATACCATAAATAATTAATTAGATGAATAACAATAATAATAATAAATAAATAATAATAAATGAAGTAATAATACAATATTATTATTTAGAGACTGATTATTGATCATTTAGCAATAAAGAATTATAATTATACCTAAATAATTATACTCCGGATTTTAATATGTGCTGCAAGAAAAAACCAATCAAAATAATATGGATACACTTTAAATCTTATTATAGAGTTAATAAAAAATTAATCCTAAGTCATATATAAAACCATCTTATATTATCTTAAGAATATATTTTACACTCTATTGTAAAGGTTAATTTAGAGCCATTGAACAGATTAATTATGTCTCACTCATTTTAAGCTGTTATTATATATAGGTAAATCATAATTATTATTATTTATTTAATATTTAATTATTATTTAATTTAATTTATTATTATTTTAATTATTTATATTAGTTTATTATTATATATATATTATTATTATTAATATATAAAATTATATAATTACTAACAATAACAAATCCAAGCTTCAAATTTTCCTCATTGTACTGACTACAGACTTTCTTTTTTGATTCTGACATGATCTCTGAGACTAAAATATAATCAAGATAAATTAATGACTAGTAGAGCGCATTAGTATGTTAATGTGACGAAGCTTGAGTTAATTTCGCGTAATGCTCTCAATTGATCATTGGTATTCACTGGCCATATAACTTAGATATAAGGATATTAATTGTCTGCTTAGTTTTTAATTAACTGTACGAAGTCTATGTTTTAGACTTAGTTTTAAAGTTATAAAATTCTTCTTAATTAATTTCATAAATTCATTCACATATTTGAGTTCCAAATGTAATTTTTACGAAGATATGAGCATAATCAATGGATTACCTCGGCAGAAGCAATCAAATCCTCTATACACTAGAAGTATTCACTAACAGATTATATAATTGATCTTTTAATTCTTAAGATACTATAAAAACTTAGATGGAATTTTTACGTATCATCTTTATATTATATATAAGATGCTTTTAAATAAACTCTTAAATATATGAAATTTATACTACTATATTATGGAATATAATAATATTGCATATTTAATGTTTTACTCTCACATATGCTTTTATATTTTCTCTCATCGATATTTCTATTGACTTTCTAGTGTTATATTCTAAATCTGGTCAACTTCAGGAGGATTATTGCATATGCATCGTTACACTTATGTACAGCAAATAATTAAACATATATCCATTGACAGACGAGAATATTTCGAATTTATCTAATTTGTTACCAATATAGTGTAAATTATGATCTTTCGTTCCAAAAGACTATTGATCGTGAATTTAAAATTATTGAGAAATATTTTGCTTGTATCTGGTTTCCAGCGTTCTCATTAGAAGCACTCAATTCCATCTCGCATATATCTGTTTTTTTATTATTATCACTCATTCATTTCTATCAATTCATAAAACTGTAAAACAATGGAAATGTGGAAGTGACTTGAGAATTTATTTTCCTGCCTATCCTCATCGAACATTATATAATGTAGGTGTCTTGCACGCTAAATATATAAATGAAATGCTAGAAAAATACAAAAAAGCTTTATAGTAGATACTTCACTTTATAATATATCATATATATAATACCAATTTAATTATTCTCTCTACTATAAACCTACGATTGTAGAGACGATGTTATAGATATCTCAATACCTATTACTAAATAGTTTCTAGTGCATCGAAGTGCAAGTATTCCTACATATATGTATTATTTTTATATTTACAGTTTGCTCAAGGAGTCCCAACAGGACGATCTTTTGTGACTCTCTTTCCTTTTATAGGTCTGCTGACTAAGTTCCCATGCGATATCTAAAGGTACTGTGATTGTCCAGTCTATGAATAAATTTTTATATTTCGTTGTCTAGGCAGATAAATCTAATCATATAAATTAAACATGTTTTTTTATCAGAGAGGAGGACTGTATTAGAGACCATAAGCTATATTTAGTACAAACCATAAAAGAAGATATTCATCTAATACGAAAAAGACAATTGTAAGATACGCTTCATTCTTTAAGAATAAATTAGCTAGTGACCTTTTAAAATTTTTGCTCGAATGATGAATTAGTTACTCTACTATCAAAAAAATTTCAACAAAATAGGTAAAGTGCCTCTTATATACCGAGTTTAGTAATCGATAAAGATTATTGTTTCTGAGAATTCTATTAGATCGCATGTTCTCGCTGGATTTTGATAACTCAGCGAACGGCATCTGCGAGTTCCTTGGTCTTGAATGAGACCAGAAGTGGTTACGTATAGTATTTGGCGTAACTCTCGTAGACTAAATATGCTCTGGAATATATTATATTCAACACACTAGCGATATGTGTGGAGTGTCAATAGTATAATCCTTTATTATTACACATTGAGATCAGAGAACAATGATGTCGATTGAAACTCTACTGCTAAAGTTTCATATTTTTGAATTGAAAAGAAAAAATGCAACTATAGATCTATTGAAAAAAACATTTGACACACCTTCAATACTTAACTCAATTTACATTCTCTCAAAACACTCTAGCAAACTAACATCATTATTACAAAAGAGGTCACGAGAATAAACACAGGTATCCTTAAATATTGTTTGAACGCGCACTTATATTATAGCCAAAGTCTTCAGAATTTTCAACAGCTGCTCAAGGGAACTTCATATATTATGATTTCGCAACTTATCTACCAGGCGGAAGTTAAATATGAACGGAATCGACTGACGTAGCCGAAAGCTCAGGATTTTCGTCTCGATGAAGAAATAAACCATCTTGAGATAAATGAGATAACCATATTAATTTTTTAGTGAAAATTCCAATCTTGGTTAACGCGATATTCTTACAAATTATTCGATAGAATGTAATATTAGAAAATTGCTATGTGAATACATTCTGTCAACAAATTGTTAAAATTTGCTACTCAATTAGGCTATATAATATATTTATATAATATATTTAATTATAATAATATTAATTTAAATATTTATTATTATTATTATATTATTATAATTATATTTATTTATATTATATTAATTATAATTATATTTAATAATTTAATTATTATTTATTAATTATATATATATATTTATATTATATTTAATTATATTATATTATATATTTATATTTAATTATTAAAACTTACCTTATTAACCTTATGCTTTATCCACCCTTTTTCAGAGGGCACACAGAATTTCGAACCTTTAAGTGCGGCTATTCTCAAAATTCCAGACGCCATCCAATCGTGTTCGCAGTAGAGTATTATAATTCTCAGCCCTACTCTCAGAGTAGATTAAACCATCCTGTACTTTACTGCGGTAGAGAATGTAACCAGTCAGTCCATTATATATATTATTAATTATAATATATATTATATATTATTTTAATATATATTTATAATTATTATTATATATTATATATATATTATTATATTATAATTATGTTATTATATATATTTATTTTAATATATTAATATCTAATTTATATTTATATTATTATATTAAGATGAATCTAACACCTAATAGGTTGATATTATCTGTTGTTAGTAACTCATAAGAGGGTGGCGTATCAATCTCAAGAATTGAACAACTAATTTAATTGTGAGGTATAATAGTAGGAGTCCGCAATTAACTCTAGAATGATTTTAATGTATGGGTATAAGTTTTCAGGATATCTAGTATCTGATACACTCTGTTGTATATTAATTTATTATGGGATGGAGAGTGGATGGTTGATTGTGCGTGTGAATGTTGAGTATAGATATCACTCATTTATTAAATCGGTATTATTTTGATGAGAGTATGGTTATGAGGGTGATATAGAGCTACTTATAAATATTATGTATGTCCATATATTTAGACAGTGAGTACGAGAGAGTGGATGATGTGTAATCTAGACTAATATGGGTGGATATGATCGTAGCCCATGCGTATAGGAAGGATTAGATATGATGATGGAAGATTGGTGAGAGTGGCTTGATAGAACAGAAGTTGGTGGAGAGCTTATAATTTGGAGGTAGAGTGCCGCAATTGATTGTGGTGTGATATTAGGACGGACATCAGAGAACCACGGGGATTTGAAATTTGTTATTGACTTGAGAGATGGTATGACTGATGAGTTGGAGAGTGGGGATTAAAGAGACATCTTATGCGGCTTTAATAAACCTAGAATGAGCATTTGATCAGTGTGTTCCAATATATAATAATACTAATAATAATAATAATAATAATAATCAATAATAGTGGATGAGATTGATTGGGGAATAATAAATCACAGTCTAATTGAGAAAATTCGTATTATGAGATTGAACCAAAGTTAATAGAAAGTGAATTACGATAGTACTCTATGTCCTAGTAAAAGAAGTGCAGTAACAGATAACCAGAACGTTATAGAGTAACTCTAGGAAAATGTGTTCACAATGGATATAATAAGTGAGGAGTAGAGACACGTGAAGTAATATGCTGTCATACATTTGCTGTTTAATATAATGTATATAAATAATTGGAATTGAATAGGTTATACGATAAGAGTTGGTTTGAGAAATGAAGGACTGATTGGATTACTTATGAGACACTATAGCATGATGAATAATAAATAATAAGACAGTATGGATAACAAAGTTAAGATAGAAAGCAGTATAATAAACTATAGAAGACGTTGGATAGGTTATAATGGAGACATACATTGCAATTAGATGAAGGATTTAAAATAAATAAGGAAAAGACTCACAGGCGGATGATATGAATGATATTACATTTTAGAGGAAGAATGAGTAGAAGCATTGAAACTAAACATAAATATATAGGAGTGAACGAGATATGAATGAAGTATAGTAAATTTAAAGTACCTAGTGATGATACTGCAAAACGATGTGAATAGGAGATCTAGGCCGAGAGTAGGAATATTGAGGAAGATGAAATAAACATGGTTTTAATCGATAGGAAGGATGTTGAAGGAAAAAGCTGTAATGAGTAATATTGCTAAAAAACAAGGCATGTAACTGAAAAGATAGGATGTTAAGAGTTATTTAGACTATAAATATGACAATACTTAAAAGAACCTACTCTTGTAATATGAGGATCGGAAGCTTGGACCTATAACTCATAATCCAAGAATCAAACAAAGCAAGATTGTGAGAGCATAGAATAGTTAAGAGTGGCTAGAGTACATTGATTAGAAGGGGGGTGGGGTTTAGGATATACGAAGACGGGAGCAGAAGAATAAAATTCGAGAATTAGAACGTGAGCTATGAATAGAGTCCGGCAATTGTAAATTGGTGTATAAGAGAAGTAAACAACAGCTGAGGACTAGATGTATGGGCAACATAGTCCACTAAAAAGATATGATAGAGATAGAATAACTCTAGCGGATATTGTAAAGTGTTTGATATTGAAGAGCATAAATACCACATATGAGAATCAATATACCCTCATACTATCCGGGCATATATTTATATTCATAATCTTTTTTCAGTTATATTATTAATATATATAATATATTATATATATATATATATATATTATATATATTATAGTTATTATATATATATATATATATATATCTCATATACTATATATATATATATATATATATATTATATATTATATATATATATATATATATACATATATTATTATATATATATTATATTATATATACTATATATATTCTATATATATATATATATATTATATATATAATATACATATTTTATATATATATATATATTATATATATATATATATATATATATATGCCCGGAAGGGTGTATTGATTCACATAGTGGTGTTATGCTCTTCATTACAAACTTGGGCATGCCATAGCGGTGAGAACCAATGCAGAAGGGTCTATATGTGTGTCCCCTCCGACCCCCAGCACGTGTATGTGCATTTGTTATGCATTCGTGCATTAGCATTTGTCACATGCATTTTCTTTCAACCTTCTTTCTTTCCCTTCAATTTTTCATAAATTTTCCGTCCTTTCAATCCTCCTTCTTTATCACATTTTTTTTTTTTTTTTTTTTTAATTCCCACCCATTAGTCCCTTTAATTATTTATATAAGGTTGCCCTCCCTTTTTCCCCTTCACAGCCCCACGGGCTTTCCAGTGCCTCTTCCCGCATGGATTTTCAGTTCATCCCACACTTCCTCCCCGTGGATGAGAGTACAGTTAAAAAATCGTTTTTTAGCTCAACTCTGACTGGGCTGCCAATTGTAAGGAACTCAAACGTGTGCTAACCTCTATAGGAGGCTGTTCTACACTTTGGTGTATAATCTCGGGCTTTACGTGAAGATATAAGGTGCCGTGTAGCACATGGGTGGGTAACCGACGTAGAGTTCTGGAAGGATCTTCCGAGGCCACATCCACGGCCCACCCTACGGGGTGGGGTCCAGGTGGTTGTGTGGTTCTCTGGACTGTGACCTGCGTTGTGGAGAGAAGGATTACCCTTCCTTATGAAATATACACCTTTCCAGCCCATCCTGTTATTCACGTTTATGTCTCATATGCTTTATTATTACAATGTTCATTCATGGAGACGAAGTTTGTGGTTAAATTTTTATGGAAAAATTATTAAATGAAAAAACGTGTTTAAACCAAGGTGAGCCAAACAACATCAACAACAATTACCATCTATCAGGTTCCCAGCCTGACCTTACTACTTCTAGACCAGGTACCTATGCTTTACTTCCTTCTCCTATACCTGAGGGTCCTTTGCATAATTTCAGCGATTCGTCGTAGCAAACCCAAACTACCAGGTGCCCCAACGGTCCGAGCAATCTCGCAAAGGTGCCCCCCGTCAGAGTCGTTCTCATTTGTTTACTCCATATGCTGCACCCCCTCCAGGAATGCCAGCAGACACATTAATAAATCACATACTGCGATCCACTACATCCAGCTCTACTGAGCCAAGAACTATTTTTCCTCAGCGATGCACTTGAAAAAGTTTTAGGAGTTGAAGACCCTCCAGTCACTTTAATGAGAAATGGGTCCATTCTCGTGCAAGCTGCTAACCGACACCTTCCAACTTTCTGTCATCCTTAACGTCTCTCGCAAACATTCCTGTTATTTCTACTCCTGACGATATAAGAAACACATCTAAAAGCACCATTTTCTGTTATGAACAGAAAGACGAATATTTAGCTGTCATAATGAAAAATCTCCAGCAGAAAAGATTTTCCGTTACAAACATTTATAGATTTCACCCTCGTAGGGACTCGCCTGACAAACCAAATCCTACAAAGGTGAAAATAAGGTTCACAAGTCACGGTGTTCGCACGTTTATCCGTCGACCCAGACGTTACTTCAAATGTCAACGGTTTGGTCATCCCTGAAAATACTGTAGGGGACCAGATGACATATGCCCAATCTGCGGAGAATTATTTCACACTTCTTGTGAAAATGCCCCTAACTGTAGAAACTGTGGAGGACTCCACAGTGCCTCTTTCTTCAAATGCCCGTCTCACCTGTTTGAACAGAAGGTTTTGGATTTATGTACCATACAAAAATTGAGCAGGAGAGATACTATACGCCAGCTGAAGAAAAAATATCAGACAAATCAAAGTCAATCTTACGTCACAATTACAGCTGCTACCACGCCTTTGATCGCGTATTAATCGCCAACACAACCCCATTCTACCAGAACTCCTCTCCTAAATTCCAGTGAAACTCAGACAGTTACTGCAACCTGTCTGCCTGTATTGCCCACATTGCAAACTCCTCAATAGTACAAAGCAAGCCTTGATCAATCTCCCCGTCCAAAAAGCGCAGCAACAACCCTATCCGAGTACTAATAGCTCTCACAACAGCAATGAAACTAAGCTGGTTCATCAAATACAAAGGAAAACATTTCCTGCCACGACACACTGTCCCATACTTACCAAATAGGTTCACCAAACTTATGCAAGAAGATGGTCTCCTTGTCCCTTAATTCGCTTACTCACTATTAACTCAAAGACTCCTGGAAAAAGATGTTTTCTAACACACCGTATATGCAATAGTCGCATGCTATCGATTATTCGTTCAAATATAGAGCATCCGAATTTTAAACAAAAACACAGTACCCAGAAGTAAAAAATGCAACTCAGAGAGACCTCGCCATAAATCTACTCCAGAAAAAAAGCAATGGCTAATAGATTGAACACAATCACAGCTATTGAACACCTACCAAACTTCCAACTTCTAATAGTCGGCAGATTATTCTATCTCTTCTTGAATCTTCCTATAACTCTTCTCCCGAATTTCCTAAATCAGCCTTCTAAAAGGATATCCCATACCTTATCCGAAAATGGATAACAGCTCCAAAATGGAGCTTGATGTGATGGAACCCATTTCTTCCTAATGCTTCTGCACTTCCGAGCGAAAGGTGAATGGAAAACCATCCAACGTAAACTCCGAAAACGCTCTAAGTGTTCTGGGTCTGATTGGAGGCATGAAAAGAGACCAGAGGTCCATTCTCCAATCAAATTTTCACATCTCCAAAATCACTCCGATGATGAATTAACTGGCAAAATCTCAGTCTAGACTTGCCATCCATCGAATCCTATATCGGAAACCAATATCGCAACCCAACATATTCTCAAAGACAATACCTTCCCGCGGGTGAGACTTTCCTTTTCCAATTTCCATGAAACAACTCTATATCCTCCCCATTTCTGAATCTGCATGCTTAGCAGATCTCAGTGGGCGTAACTAAGAGCTCATAGGGCCCCGCAAAGTAAATGGGGCCCCTGGACTCTTATATTTTATATATTATCTTCTATATATATATATTATATATATTATTATATATTATATA
>JABUQX010027738.1:20000-35000 GCA_015478945.1 Trachelipus rathkii | reverse complement strand
TATATATATATATATATATATATATATTATATATTATATATTATATACATATATTGTTGTGTAAATTATGTATTTTTTCGTTTTTCATATTATTTCGTTTGCTTGCTCTTCGCAATTATGGGCCCCTTTACCTGCGTGGGCCCCCCCGCGCCGCGGGGTCTGCGGGGCCGTTAGTTACGCCCCTGTTCAGATCGGCTTATTTTTAGCATATGAGTAGTAGGGATGTACGCGGACACCCTAAAAGTGAAAGTAAATTTGACCTTGAGCGCTGCGTCTGGTATCAATTGTGAAATCGAATCACCGAATACATCTGAAAACTCCTTCTCAAAAGAGGTCATACAACGTAAAAAATCTCTGTTGTATGACTACTCTTTACCTCCAGGATATGTTGCTCCTCCTCACCGAGATCCCCGTCTCAACCTTTCCTCTCCATCCGACCCACTCCAAACCTAACAACATAGTCCATAGGACATTCTGTCTCAAAGACCAATCATCAATAATATTTATAACGAACTCAGATGGCCACTTTTCCTTCAATGGAAATTGTCGTGGCTATCACTCTAATTTCGCAGAACTTTGTTCACTAAATAACATATCTGTACACCAAAGTGATATGTTTGCCGGAACTTCGACTAATGTCATCCTGACTTCTTTCAACCGTCCGAATTAAATCGCCGTTACCTCCACTAGAAGAGGTGGACAATGATGGTGGAGGTGCAGGAATACTCATTCACAAATCTGTCCCTTATTCTCCAATCCTCTTCAACAAACTTCATGCGTAGCAGCACGAAATTCACTTGTCTACGACTTACTATCTGCTCATCCACTTGGCTCCGAGTAGTGATTTACTAAGGTCGACTTAGCTGATCTTTTTAAAACAGCTTCCTACTCCGGCTGTTATACTAGGAGCTTCAACCTCCGCCATCCTTTATGGGGTGACTCTGTCATTCGTTCAAATCAAGATCTAATAAATCTTCTATCCCCTTTTTCCTGGGATGCTTAACAAAGGACTCCCTACCATACGAACGTATAGAGCACACCTTCTTCTTGAATTGATAATTTCCTTTTTGCTCAATTTCCTTATGGATCGCTTTACCTGGTCCCGCTTGATTATTTAACGGCAGTGAATATTACCCAATAGCTTTAAATGCAGCTTGTACCAAGCCCAATGTTAAAACCTAACCAGCTGGCGTTATGATCGAGCGGAGTGGGCTCCTTTTTATCAGGGTACAGCTATCCCACTTTCTCACTTCAATAGCCGATTTCCGACTGTTGATGAGGCTTTTCGCTTCTGCAGCAGGTCGTCATCTCGGCACGGAAGTTGATTCCGCATCTTCCTCAGGCGACGTCGGCACCTCTGATGGTCCGAGTGCGCACAGCCAACCGAGAAGAAGAAACTCTACAGGCAATCAAACCCGTATCTCCTCAAAAATGATTATTTTTAAGCAGCCGCAAGCGCGATCTCGGCGAATTAATCGCCAAACGTGCAAACAATTTTTTCGAACTTACTACGACTTTACCACAACTCTCCTTCCTTAGTGTGGAAATTATACAGAAAATATCTCGTCGCTCCAACAACTCACCCAGTCCTCCATTATGGGCCTGATATAACTGACACGATCTCGGCTCCTGCTGCTGTAGCAGATGCGTTAGGTTATAGTTTTGCTAGCCAATCGAGTTCTTTCCGCTTCACAGGAAGCTTCAAAAATGGAACTGACACAGCCTGCCAGACTTTTCAACAGCGAAAGGGGAAGATCATACCTACACCATCTTTTTTTACACTTTCAGTCATTGGACCAGTAGCCGAGTAGCAAAGACGCTGCTCTGGTCCAGACATGATTTTGTACATCATGCTCCGTCATATCCATCCCTCGGCATTTGCATTTTTGCTGGATCTATATAACAGAATCTGGATAGAATCTTCTCTCCCATCTAATTAGACTACAGCTTTTGTAATTCCTATCCCCAAACCTGGCAAAGATCCGAATTTTGGCGGACAACCAAAGACCAATTTCGCTGACCTGTCATTCCTGTAATTAATGGGAACAAATGGTTTTCTGTTCTGGGAGCCGCCAAGCTTTCTAACTTCCAGTTTCGGTTCCGCAAAAAATCGTCCGACTGCGACCCTTTGAAACAGGACCATGACTCAAGGGAAGCTTCTAACTGGTGGGTGGTTCCTTGTTGTCTTCTTTGACCTTGAAAAACTTATGACACAATCGTGGGAGAAATGGGATTCATTGACCATTCGCTCGGTTTCCGCGGACAACACCCTCTTTTCATCAAATGCCTTTTTTCAAACAGATCTATCCAGGTTCGGTTCTCTTCTATTCGTACAACAACTTACTCTGGATGAAGGAGTTCCGCAGGGTAATGTTCTAAGTGTTTGCTCTCGGATTTAATGATATCGTTACTTCTATCCCAGCGACTGTCAATTTTTCTCTCTATGTAGATGACCTGCTGTTATAATATAGCGGTGCCGGGTGCCTTTTCTGAACGGCAACTTCAACTAGCTATTGAGATTATTTCACAATGAGGTAATCCCATTTTTCTCCCACCAAAACCTCAGCAGTGCTTTTTAAGAAAAAAGGGAATCGAAGAACTGCCACCTTCCTTTCAGCGAACCTAACCTTATACGGTCGCCCATTCTGTTACTTCCAGGTCAATTTCAGGACCATTCTAGATGACCATTAACATACTGACCGCAATACTAAACACCTGAAAACAACTTGTCATCGCGCGCATGACCTGTTACGTCATCTCGCCTCAAATTCTTGGAGTGCTGATATCAAGTCCCTTTTACGTCTCTACATCGCCCTAATCCGATCGAAACTGGACTATGGCTATGGACAACACTACTACACCTATTAGATCCCACCCAAAATGAGGCGATCCGTATCTCCACTGGAGCCTTCCGATCGTCCGGGGTGAGCCTTGAACGTTGAGCAATGTGATGCCACTCTTCTTCGAAGAGAATACATTATGTGTACAAGCTAATCACTTTCAAACCCCAATACTGTCTGCTCTGACACCGATTCTCCAGTGAGATACCTCAGAATCCCAATTACTCTCTCTCCAAATCTAGCCATCCTGCTGCCTTGTTAAAAGCATCATTCCTGTATCATTCCGCAGTTTACGATGAATTTACTCGTTTACTGACGGCTCTAAAACAGGGGGCAGTGTGAGCGCATCTGCAGTCTTTCCTGACCGCAACCTCTCCCCTCCCCTCATGCTTCAATTTTTACTGCAGAATTAATGACTATATGATTTGCCTTTGGTGATTGCTCTTTCAACATATTTCTTATGTATTTATTCTACTAGATAGCTTGCAAGCGCTTACCCCTTATTCTAAAAACAATGGTATCCGCTGTACAAAATTTCTTTGGCTGCTCCATTCCCGTAAGAAACAAGTTATTTTATGTTGGACCCCCTCTCATTTTAAGGTAACTGGCAATGTAATCGCTGATAAAGAGCCAAAATGGCCACCTCCTCTCTTCGGAGTTCCAGGTACCTCCCAGATGCATTCGTGAAGGCGCCTCCCATCAACTAAATAAGTACCCTGCTCTCGACAAGGCTTTCGACCTTGTTGCAGAGTGCTGGACGGAGTGACCAGAGGAAGCGAAAAACCAGAAGTATAAGCCGAGCATTTGGTGAGTGATCTTCTCCCCAAACGAAAGCGCTTACACGAGTGATACATTTTCTCGCCTCCGTAATTGGCCCACCAACTCACTGACAATCACTCAATGTCACGGGAACCTTCCCATTTGCAAATTCTTGCCGTAGCCATATCCGCAATCAATGTTCGCCATTTCATTGATGTTCCGCTGGATTCTACTTCGCCGTCGCCATTTTCCTACTTTACGAATCCATTACACCTTCCAAAAGATTATCCATATGCTTATCCGAATCTTCGCCACTCAGCAGTAATATTTTCTTGTTCTCCAAGAAGTCGAATATTCTTCATCAATATTTGATTTTATGTATATATTAGGGCTATTTATAATGCAAGGATACACTTTAATTAAAGTTCATATAATTAAATTTATTTTGATTCGACTGAATATTCATTTTGCCACTTAAATCTTCCTTTGACGTTTGAAATATGTATATGCCAGGGCCCGCCCATGTGGTGATTTTTTTTCAACCCAGTGTGGCCTCTTCTTGTTAACCGTGGTGGGTTCTGTACACTGACAAATAAATTATATATACAGTTATATATTTTTTCTTTCTTTTTTCTTCACCTTCTCTGAATTTATCATTCTTTGGGATTTCTGTAACAAGCACGGAAAGAAAGGCAGTATGAGAACATGACAACGTCGAAAAAGACAGCCCAGCCTTACGCCCCTCTGTACCATTAATTAGTGAGAGCTCGTCACAGACAGCAAATCCACCCTAAGGCTCATGGGACAGCGACGGACCTCAATATGGTAAATCGTCAATGTAGGCGTTCATCCCCTGGCCAAGGTGGGCCACAACATGCCCCCATACAAAACCCGGATTCTCTCCTATCATGCACTTTATTCTCGCCTCTGCCAAACTCACATTTCTCTCCTTTCAGACATTCGTTTTCCACCGACCAATCCACTTTCTCTCGTCCAGCCGGTCGTTCCCAACACCATCTTCACTATACATCGTTTAACAACGACTTTCATTCCATCTTTCAGCATGACCAAACCATCTCAACGTACTTTCTTATTCTCTCATTTCACCCCTTTCTTCACACCACACATCTCTATAATAAGTTCATTCCTCATTTTATTAATTCTTTTAACACCTAGCATGCCCTAAGATTTGTCCAATCTGAACCATTGAACTTTAGATCTATACTTCTTCATTCCTACCAAACACAAACACAGACCATAGTACTACAACTAAATAACCATACACAAGGTAACAACTACCTCATGTAGCTTAGCACTAGACTTAAGATTTCCCCCCTTTTTTTTACATTCACACGATTTAATATAATATATATATTAGTTATATCTAATATATCTAATATTTATTATATATATATATATATATATATATATATTATATATACTATATATATATATAGTACTAAGTATATATATATATCTACATATTTATATAATTTTTTCTTTTCCCTAGAAAAACTATTTTGTATTAAGCAAAATATATTTTTTGTTCCTGCTGCTATAGTCCTCTCTCTCTCCCTCTTTGCATCATTTAATGTTTGTAAAATAAAAAGACAAAAGTTTATCTTATTCAATCAATTTTGTAACGCAAAGTAATTTAAAAATCTGATAATGTTTTCCTATTTTGGTGTAACTTAATTCCATGTTCACTTTATTACATCAATAAAGTTTTCTATCAAGAGGGAAGGGAGCTCACGCAGGCACGTATGAGACACTTTCAATATGATATCAGACTTAAAATAGTGAAAATTGTCCAAACACTATAGAATATTTTACTGGTGTTTCCCGATTCAGTTATCGTACGACGCTAAAAGGTTTGTGCAGATATTCTGTTTTTTGTCATCAAATTTCCAAATTGCCATACCCTCTGAAGCGTCTCACTCACAAGTCAATTCACTTGAAGAGTAGTGTTTAGGATGATAGGATTGGTAGAGATTTGGCTAGATATGTAGGGGAGGAGAGTCTGAAGTGTGAAATCATGTTGTATGGTGAGCACCTGGAACAGGTAGATGAATTTAAATATTTAGGATATATGCTGGATGACATTGGAAAGGATGACGGTTATATAGGGTTGACTGTGTTGGGAAGTGACCGGCAGAGAGACCTAAGAAAAAGTGCATCGAGTCAGTAACAGAGTGTCTGAAGGATAAGAATGGTGCATAAAAGGAGTGGATTGTATGGTTTAATGAGGGAGATATGGTTGTGGGCTACTTAACCGTTCTGCATCTGGTGCAGCAGGTTTCCACCCCAGTCTATGGGGAACTGAATGGAGGCCCACTGATGATCTCTCAAAACTCAATTTAAACAAGTTCTATATTTATTACAGTTCCATACGTATATGAAATATACAAAACTTTATAAAATTTAAAGCTAGACAAAAAATAAAAAAAATAAATTGAAATAAGAGAATTTAAAATTTTAAAGCAAAAAATGAAAATATTTAATCTTACAACATAAAAAAAGTGTCAGACATTCGATGCATAAGATTTCTGTCCTTTTGCGATTAAGTAAAAAAAAATTATTAAAAAAAAGTTAAAAAGAGGCTATATGGGAATGATGTCAAAATGACGACTTTCATTCCTAGAGAGACACTAGGATTCATACTAGCGTGGCTCTCATAGAGTAATACTAGAAAGGCTACTATTAACCCTAGATGGTCCACCAAACGAATGAATTCTGAAATATTTTTGGAAGATGGACTGTAACGTTCACATGAAGAACAAAATGAGTTGATATCTATTTGCGATTCACAATCGGAATAAAAGCAACTCTTCTCAACTGTGCTTTCATTCATTCAAAAAAAAAATTCTTTCCATTTGTTCAGTAATAAATCATTAGCAAGACGCCATTCAATCTGTGATTGTTTTCCCTTCCATAAATTGCTGCACATTTGTAAATTCGACTATTACTTGATATTTTCAATAATTCTTCTTTCGTTCTGTCATCGATGCCGTCCAACTAAAGAACTTGTCGACATCATGGCATCTCTTATCTAAATCAGCTTTAAATAAGTATGAGGTCTAAAGGAAACTTTTTCTGAATCTCGCAGATTTCCTTTTTAGAAGCAACTCGAAGAACTTATACTTCTTAACCTCATCCCTTGTTTTATTTCATCAGCATAATATTCAATAACGTAGCAGTTTTTAAACTGAATTTTTCGCTGTATTTTTTCCTCCGTTCTCTGATAAGGAGACTCACTAAAAAGTTTTTTAATATCAACTAACTTGGTTTTCATTAACATCTTCTAACAATATAAAATAAAATCCTTGACTTCTTTTGAAAATTGTGTCCAACTGAGCAATTTCTCAACACTCAGAATTTCCCTTCTATATTATAGAACATGCTAAAGATACATTTCTTTGTTTAACAAACACTAAACACTTTTTAAAATCTTTCATCTCAGACTCTGTAAGTTCTGCCCATCGAATGTTTTATCGGCATTAGAGAGTTCTATAGTCACTTGTGTTCTTTTTCATTTGAAAACAACTCGATCATTTATTAGCTTTTTTCTGGAAAGAGTTCAATTTTGAAAGGGAAAATTGAAGGAAATTTTGAAAAAGAAATTTGGACATAATTTTTTAAAACTTATATCAGATCTGTATGAAATATGCAGCGGTAGAGGTAATAATTGGTCGAGTTCTAAAACTTCGATTTCGATCGGGTTTGCTTTTAATTTTATTTTTTATCTGTAACCATGGCAGTTTTGTGCTAGATTTTGGGTGGAAATGTCTGAAAATTATACTATATATATAAATTTTTTAAGGAAACTTTTTAGATTAAGGTCTCCTCTAAACAACATCAGAATAGATAAAGGATCTCTTAGGGAGGGGAGAGTTTTTTTTGAAAGAAATATTTTTTTTTTGGAAAAAATTGAAAAATTGCTATAATTATTTAACTATTCATCTAATATATAAGAAGTACCCAGATTAGATATAATTGGGCTAATTACGTAACTTTTATTTAAGGCATTTTTAATAATACCTAACCATTATTTTTATAAATTGGGCATTACGTTCCCCAAGGTCAAATAGTTTGGTTAAAAAATAAATTTATGTTGTGTAGTTCACCCAATTTAACTGTAACTCACTGAAAAATTCATATAGATCATGATGATTAATTGAAAAAATTAAAGCAGCTTTTCAAATTATGATTTTTTTTTTTTTTAGAAATATATTTTTGTTAAAATATTCCCCCAAGAGATTTTTCCTTTTTTAATATTGTTTGGAGAAGATATTAACCTAAAATTTTTAATTACAACACATCTATATGTGGAAGATACTTTTTGAGACATCTGGGACCAAGTTGGCCCAAGGAGGCAAATGGTTTAAATACACAGAAAAACGTTCGAAATTGAAGTTTTAGAACTCGTTCAATTACCTCTACTGTTGCAAATTTCAAATAGCTCTATTATAAATTACAAGAAAATTATGTCCATTATGCTCATATGAAGTTAAGCTGTGTTCTAATGAAAAATAGAGTACCAAGTGACGGTAAATCTTTCGAATGACAATAAATAAAAGAAGGAAAATATCCTAAAATGAGTCAACTTGTTTGAACACCATCTCTCCTTGCAGCTTCATAGCGAACGTTCGTGTTTAGTGGCGCAAACATAGTTTATGATAAAAAGAAACAATAAACTAGGGAGAATCAAACAATTATGTTTTATCAATAAGAATGAATTTGGGAGAAGCTGTAAACGGGAAACCCCACCCATATTTTAGGCGATTTAGCCATGCTTTCTAGTGAGAGTTTTTAACTTTTTATTATTTAAAAAATAAAAAATAAAATAAGCTTCCTGACTCAAGTGCACTTGATTTCGGCAACATTTGAGAAAATCGAAAGGGAAGTTAAAAAGGAAATTTTTACGTGCCTGCATGCTTGGAAGATCTTCAATCCAGCAGCATTAATGGAGAAATAAAGTTAGAAAAATTAAGCTTTAATTTTTAGAGAAAGTTCAAGAAACCTTTGAAATTCAACACCATTATAGGTAAAATAGAGAAATCAAGAGAAAAGTGAGTTTTCAAACATTACAAAAGGTTTGAAAGCCCCTGCAGAAACAAATAGTTTAATGTATTTTTAATAACTTTTTTAAAACCGGTAGTTTAATACTTTAAAAAGATGTGTCTATATTCTATAAGATTTCTCATGCTATTGTGAATCGGTCTTTTATGATTTAACAGTAGATGTAAAAGGAAGAACAAACAAACACCAACACCAACACCAACACCAACACCAACACCAACACCAACACCAACACCAACATAAATATTGCTTAAGCACGTAAGATATTTAGCCAGCATTAAATTAAATAAATAATTTAAAATCACATTATTAACGTAAACAGATCTCCATTGTTAAAATATGTTTATATAACATGAAATTAGAAAACTATGTCAATGATATTTAGTATTTAACATTGATAACAACACTATGTAACACAAAAAAATGTTTCTTTTTATTTTTTTATTGAATCTTATATATTTTTTGACGCTGAACACAGAAATGACCTTCATTTTTCCCTATCATCGATACTTTGAGAGTTATTCCAATATTTAAGTTTTGGCATTTTTAAGGTTTGTAAATGAGCTTACAACATAGGTACTTATTATAATTTTTTATTTGAAAGTTTAAATTTACGAACAAAGACTTTTTACATTCTAATATCCCAAAAATATGTCAATGCTTTGGTTTCTTTTATCAAAAACCACATATAATCACCCATCATGGCACTATCCCAACGTCACTGGTATCGTCTTTCCATTGTATGAATATCCTGGTTAAATCTTTCACCATGTTCTTCACTTACATCCTCTAAATTCTCTCTAAAAAGTCCAAATGCGAGTGTAAATAACACACCTTTTGACATACGGAGTCTCATTTTTTTATAACAATCAATGAGCATTTTTATCAGCTGTTTTGTAATTTGGATCTTTACAATTTCCTAAAAATCCCTAAACCACATTACGGAATGCACACCAGGCAGCATTTTCAATTATGCTCGTCTTTTCCTTCAATTTCAAGGATTTAAGCATATTTAAGCATGTTTCAATGAGCTTATCATCTTCCAGAAAAGAAAAGAGAAAAACCTGATATATATATATATATATATATATATATATATATAACAATAAGAAAATGCAGAAATTATATATATATATATATATATATATATATATATATATATATATATATATATATATATATATATATATATATATATATATATATATATATATATATATATATATAAGAAGTTGCTGCATATATTTGTAGAAACATACGTTTCTTCTTTTATATGTCATGGACTTGTCATAAAAGAATTTTACTAACAGAAGGGGTGGTGAAGGTATAGGGTAGTTTTCATTATGAGGAACTGGGGCTCTGGATGAGGAAATTATGGAAGAGATTGCCTTCTTTACCTTTTCCATATTTTGTAATGTCCACCAGGCAGAAGTAAAGCAGTCATCATAGTGTTTCGTTGGCTCTCGCCATATTCTGGGAATAGCCAAAGGCATTGCTTTTCTTGTTCCTCTTACCCATATTTCTAGGGTTGTTTTACAACTCTCACATATAATGAGGTGCTCAGTGCTTATCTTAGTCACCAATAGGCATACCAAAGTAGATCCTGTACGCTATCCAATAGTATAGTTGGTTCCCTTTACAATTTTGGTGGAAATGTTGCTTAGAACTAACATAATATCCACTCACATAACAAAATGAATCTGCCAACGTTTTACACTGTCTACTTGCAATTTTATAAATGTTTATTATATTATTACTAATATTCTGAAAATTATAAAAGATATTTAAGTTTGGTACCTCACCTTCAATATTATTGCACTAGAATGTAGTTAAAGAATGGTTTATATATATATATATATATATGTAGCACTCCATTATAACTTTGTAAACATTTTAATTTATGTTCGTACTTATGCTAAGATTTGCGCGAGCAAAATTTTAGCATAAGTCAAAGTGAAATACTATATAAACCCGTCATTTTGAGATACTCTTCAGTCAGATACAGTCAGTCAGATCAAATTATTAAGAATCAAAAGAAAATCTCACTCAAGATACTCTCTTCAGAAATCCTCCCGGCAAGAGCGATAAACTTCAAGGAAAAGGCTGCGAATTGAATTTCGATCACAAATTTTCGCCGCTAAACGAAGAGTCTGAGGGAAGTTCGAAAACGCCACTGGAAAAGGCTGCGACTTGCAATTCACCTACAAAGAGTATCTCAACAGAAGGGACTTTTGTTACTTTTATATTTTCATTGCGTATTTTACTTATGTTGAATAAAACATCATTTCAAATATGGAATTTAAATTACCATCCTCTTATAGGGTGCTTGCTCTAAAGAAACCAATTAACTAGTGTTATAAATTTACACTATGAACCTGAGAAGAACACCCACATTTTTCAATCACAATGCCTTCTGATTACTGGGAAGAAAAACAATAAAAAATGAAGAAAAAGAAAAACTACAATAACACAAAATCACAACACTCGAGAAAATGACTCAAGCAAAACGAATTAAAAATTTTCATTTTTTATTTTTGGATTATGGTCTTCATCTTTCACAACTCTCACAGTTCGAGGATTCATCGTCAGACATATGTAACTTCCTTTACGGTATGGATTTCTTTCATCATTTCAAGTTTGGATTATTGGGCAGAAACTCATTTTAGATTCCACTACGAACTTGATTCCTTTTCGAATCTAAAATGGTTCTGTGACCGCTCCCCTTTATGTATGAAGAAATTTTTCAAATAAAGGACCTAAATTTCAAGCAATTTCTGCCTCTACATGTAACTTCCTTTATGGTATGGATTTCTTTCATCATTTTTAAGTTTGATTATGGGCAGAAATTCATTTTTGAATCCCACCACGAACTTTGATTCCTTTTCGAATTTAAAATGGTTCTGTGACCTCTCCCTTTTTATGTATGAAGAAATTTTTTCTACAAACAAAGAACCTAAACTTCAAGCAACTTCGTCTCTACATAAGTCAAGCAATGTTTCTCTCGTAACTACAACTTGGAAAACTACGTGCGATTGGTCAAATCACTGATACGTTAGAAACGTCTTATACTGTCCTTTGATTTAATGGTTCGATCAATGTGGCCTATTTAACTTGTGAATAAATTCAATTGTCATATCAATAATTATTATGTACAATATTTTTGTACTTTTATGCATTTAAATGTAATCCATATCTGTGTACATTTCTCTTCTTTGAAAACCCTGTAATCTATAACACTTTGAACACAGATACATTCTCTTGAACACGCTTTAATATATGACACTGTGAGCAAAATACTTCTCTCTAAACAATCTATATTTATAACATTCTGTGCAAAGTTCTTTTCTGTAAACACCTTGTAATCTTAACCACAGTTTTTTGTTTAAACTTCCTGTAAGAGTGTGTAAATAATGCTTCCCTTCTCTAAAAGTTGTATAATTTATTATAACATGATGTATGATAAATCTTCAACACGTTGAACATTCGACCTCTTATCTATTATTTGACTTATCTCTTTTATCTTCCTGTAATCTGTACTCTTATGCTAAGTGATTTGGTATGAGCAAAATTTTAGTGCCAAAAGCCAAAAGTGAAATACTATATAAACCCGTCATTTTGAGATACTCTCTCAGTCAGATACAGTCAGTCAGATCAAATTATTAAGAATCAAAAGAAAATCTCACTCAAGATACTCTCTTCAGAAATCCCCCCGGCAAGAGCGATAAACTTCAAGGAAAAGGCGGCGACTTGAATTTCGATCACAAATTCGCCGCTAAACGAAGAGTCTGAGGGAAGTTCGAAAACGCACTGGAAAAGGCTAAGTGACTTGCAATTCACCTACAAAGAGTATCTCAAACAGAAGGACTTTTGTTACTTTTATATTTTCAATATGTATCTTTATTTATGTTGAATAAAAACATTTCAAATATGGATTTCTAATTTACCAACCTTTTATATAGGGTGCTTGCTCACCCATCACCAATTTAGTTAAGGCGGGTATTCTATATATATATATATATATATATATATATATATATATTATATATATGATATATATAAATATATAGTTACATATATATATAAGTTACTATATATATATATTTATATATATATATATATATATGATATATAAGGTTGTTGTTGTTGTTGGTTGAGCAGCATATATATATATATATATATATATATATATATATATATATATATATATATATATATATATATTTATAAACCGGTTTTTATATATAAAATCCCCATAAAACATTAATGGCAACTGACTTTTTAAACAACGCGGGATGCCGGTAAACCACCCCTGCAAATGAGAAGATGCCACATCACCGCGCCATCAACATACAAACGGTCGATGCTAAAGAAAACTAAAACATATTTGGAATCTGCATAAAAACACTGAATAAAAACGATAAAAAATAGAAGAAACAAAAAAAAATTATTTTTGTAACATTGTGTAATTTATTATTATTGGTTCTAATACCGTAGGTGCTCTAACAAATATATTTTAAAATTTAATCTTTATTCAGCGATTAATTGTGACTGACTGATATCTTTTTTCTAATTTTATCGTTTCCTCTCTAACTCGATCGTTTACTAAGTCTTAATTTAGCATTAGAAAGATGAACTATATATATGAACAAAGAAGCTTGAACATTTTAAACGGACTAACTAAATTTTATTTGATATATATATATATATATATATATATATATATATATATATATATATATATATATATATATATATATATATATATATATATATATATATATATATATATATATATATATATATATATATATATATATATATATATTTATATATATATAGTAAAGAATATATTTCAAAAACAAAAATAAATAAATATATATATATATATATATATATATATATATATATACATATATATATATATATATATATATAGTAATTATATATATATATATATATATATATATATATATATATATATATATATATATATATATATATATATATTGTGTTGCGTATTACAAATGAAATTTCACTTTTGGATAACTCACTGAAAGTAATGTGATAGCGCACCTTATCATGCTAAACTTTACAAAGCAAATAAAATATTAAAATTTTATCTTTAAAGGAGAGAAAATGCATTCATTATCGGTTAGAACTTTTTTTTAAAATTATTTATTTTATTATTTTTTTATTTTTTGTCATGTTTTGTTTAAAATCCTCTTGAAAAAAGATTTGGTATTGATAAGAATATTGATTGACTTCAATTAACTAATGATTTATTTAATAAAGTATAAATTGCTTCGTTTTCATATTCTCCAAAAGGTAAGGTAATGAACTTAAATTTCTTTTGCTTTAGGAAGAAGGGGGGTAACCTCTTTAACATATCTTTTGGGGGAGGGGAGTAATTTTTCTGCTCACAAATGTGACTGTGACATCATATGAAACTGTGTCCAGAGCTCCAGACATTTGACCGATTAACATGTGGCTAATTGACTAAACGGACACTTGGGGAGCATGAACAAGGTTAGGTTAGGTTAGGTTATGTTTGGTTGGGTTAGGTTAGGTTAGGTTAGGTTAGGTAATTGTTTTATAAAACATTTTCATATTTCATAATTTTATTTTCCGTTCGGTCAAATGTTCGTTTGGGAAAAATCCGCTCAATCAAAAGTCCTTCGACCGAATATTCATCGACCAAATATCCGCCAACCTTCTAAGAAACAACAAAAAAGATTGCTCTTATGGAAGGGAAAATTGAAATTAAATTGCATAGATAAAAATACACAACTGGGAGGATTGTTCAAGTAATAATGGGAAGGTAGGGCTGGCGGATGCCCCGGGTGTGGTTTGGTCTGGTGCGGTTTGGTCTGGGGCGGTGCGGTGCGGTGTGGTGCGTTGCGGTGCGGTACGGTGCGTTGCGGTGCGGTGCGGTGCGCGGTTCGGAAAATTCCTGTCCTCATCCAACCCTATGGGAATGGTAGGACGCTCGTATCTTCATTAAATTACTCTCTATGTAAAAATTTCATTGAAATTAAGTCTTTGATGAGTGGTTGGCACTGTATCTTGATCTAAGGTTTGGGAAACGGGTAGCACAATATATATATATATATATATATATATATATATATATATATATATATATATATATATATATATATATATATATATATATATATATATATATATATATATATATATATATATTGGTGGTGTGGGCAAAGGCCGAACGGAAGGTCTTCCAGAGTTAGGAAGTATGTGTTTCAAACCTTATAGTAATCTAGAACATGTAAGATTGAGCATAGCGAATAAGTCTGGGGTCAAA
>JABUQX010027738.1:0-5000 GCA_015478945.1 Trachelipus rathkii | reverse complement strand
GGCTTCATATAGAAGCCTAGATAGGTGAATGCCCTTCGATATTGCTTAATTTAAGACTGCAGTTTTTGCAGTCTTCTTTCTTCCTTATCTTTAATCTACATTTCACTTTGCAGAACATCTCTTCACTCTATGAATTCTTCTTTTTGACTCAAACTCTTTCTTTCGTGTTGAAAATATTTATTTTTTTCACATTAGATTTAATAAATCAACTTTAACATGTTTTTGTTCTTCTCCATCTCTCTTTGTAAAATAAATGACTTATTTGTAGAAAAAAAAATAGAAAAATAAATCAGTTGCCTCGACAACATCGGAATGAATTACAATTGATTCACCGCCGCATAAACATATAACAATTTCTCTTAATTACTGTGCACTGATATTTTTTGTTTACTATCGAATGGATTATAATAATTAATATTATTTATTAAACATCAGTCCCAACAAAAATTTATTGTTATAGACTATTTACAACCTCACCGCAATATTGCATGAAACTAGTTAATTACAGAATTTTATTTTCATTTTGTTTGTTTATTCACTATTTTATTTTTTATTATTTTTATTTATTTGACTATTATTTTATTATATTATTTATTATTATTATATTATTATTATATTATTATTAATTATTATATAATATTAGTGTAGAGTAGAGTAGTAGTAGTAGTAGTAGTAGTTCAGTAGTAGTAGTTTCAGTATATAGAGTAGTAGTAGTTTTTGAATTTCAGATTAAAGTTTTTATTTTTTTCCTTTGAAATAATCATTTTGCACTGACGCGAGTTCTCGCGTGACTTTAAAGTAACTCTTTCCACAGTTGGATGGGAAAGGGGTCTTGAGATGCTTGGGTTAGAAGCTGCTTTGTTTCTTCTGTAACGAGTAGTCAAAATTTGGATTCTTGCTAGCAAGTTCTTTTCAGAGACTTGTTCATTGTTTGTTCTTTTTATTTTCACTAATTTCGATTTCGTACACAGCGTTGGGCATGTATGCGAGGGTGTGTATACTTACACATGATGAAATGATGATGGATTTGTGGGAGATTGTTCATATACCGTTGGAGTTTAACTTTTTTAGAAAAATACTTCATATTCACCAAAGTAGATTCCTCATTGCAGGAGAATTTTGCGCATGTTTCTTCACCAGCATGGCCTCCCCATTAAACGATGAGGGGGTGAATTGAACTGTGGGAGTAGTTCGTGAGCACGCAGTAAACACTCGTAAAAGTTTTATCTTCAGACAGTTGTAAAGGCCCAGGTAAACAAAAGGGAAGCGTCACTATGTATTCTTGTTCTCTCATTGATTTGACGTTGAGATTCTCTCTCTTTTAATTTGTTTTGTCTCTATACTTTATAAGGTGTTTTTTTTTTATTGGGATTATAATGGGTATAGAGCTGTGGTAATGGGGATAGTCTTTAGGCGCTTGATTAATCACTTAATATTTCTTCATTGTGTCGAATTCTTTACTTAGATTTTTTATAAAGCTTGAAACGATTTTGTCTTAGATTTAGGCTTATCAGCTCCAAATATTTTGAAAATGTCATTTCGTGACGAGTGCTAAAGCTTTGGAGTATGGAGTACGTGTTTTTAGAACGTGGGGACCAAGCACTTTTCCTTTTTATGAGTCTGAATTCGAATTTTGATACGTGGGTGTCTTTATTGTTGGAGTGGAATTGGTTCGCTATTCGCCCAAGTGGGAGAGATGGTAGATGCTTCTTCCCGTTTTTCTCTCTCAAGTAAAGTTGAAGGGAGACATTTGGGGGGGTATTGGAGATCTTTCCATTTCTTTTTATTTAATTTTTAAACTCGGTAGTTGGGCTTTCGCATTGAAATCGTGCTTCGAAAAAAGCTCAACTTTTTGGTTTGGCATGCATGTTTAATCTGTAGTGCTTTGAGGTACTAATCTTTCTTAGGCGTTATTTAGGTGATTAAGGTCAGCCCACCTATTATATATCAAGGAGCCTCTCGCAATTTATAACTTACGTCCAAACTTTTGCGAACTAAATCCCCATTTTAGCAACAGGGTATTTTTCGGTGTTATACTATGCGGATCGTATCATTCTATGATTATATAACGATTTCTTCTTACTTGTAATTTTTTTTAGTTTCTTCTGATCAATTTTATTAAAATTTAAATAAAGAAGCTTTACTTTTCTTCATGTTATTTAATTTTGATCCTTAAATAATTTAATTTGTGTATTTAACCACTAATACTCATATTATTCAGTTTTAGAGTCTCTAGAAAATTACACGGAAAAGTGCACGATTTTCTCTCTATTTTTCGAATTTCTTTTTTTTTAACGTATCCTGTTCTAACCAATACTCTAATGATGAGTTTTTGGGTTCACATATAGTACGGAGTAAAACTACAGTTTCGGAGATCACGTTAATTATACGATCTACTGGAGTTCAGTTTACCAAGAGCAGATTGTATACGGTGGCTGATTCACTTCAGCATCCAAAAATGATTAATTGACCGTCGTTGCAGATAGTTATTATAAGCGGGGGTGGAGTTATTAAAGATTTACTTCCTCGTGAGTGCTTTGATTTGACAACATAGTCGATAGGACAATTGACAGAGGTTATGGATTAATTTGATCAAAGTATAAGTTAATAACGGAACATATCCATCGCACAAAATAAGTTCGAGTTTAGAAATAGCTATATGTTTAAAAATGATAAACTAAAAGTGAACAGATAAAAATGGGAGAGCACCAAAAGAATTGTCTACTCATCATAATACTCTCCTCATTGAACTTTAATGTTAAGGTGTTTAGGGTGAGGTCGACTGGGCAAGCTCCTCATCGTGGGTTAACACCCTGATTGGTTACGGAAGCGCTATCAAAAGTAGCTGGACTTTTAATAGATCATCTGGCGTTAGCCTTGCTGGCCGTGCAGCTGGCACTTGCCGCCAAGCTTTCCTCTTTGTTTTTATCACAAATACTCTCTTTTGTAAAGAAAGGAAATTTGGCGGAAAGATTTGAATTTTTAAATAATAGATACGGTATTGACAAGTATGGAGGTCTAATTACCAGAAGGGGTTGAAATTATGGTGTGTTTTAGTAATTAACAAAGTACAATAGACCGGCAGTTATGTTCCTAGTTATACTAGTAGCATAAACTCTAATCTAATGACCAATGCATTACTCTTTTGTCTTACCAAGATTCCTCACACTATTATCGTAACTAGTTACAGTTTTTTTGTATATATCTTATTTTTTAATATAACTGACCAATTTAAAATTTCAATTGGAGAATTGGTGTTATCTTCTTTACACATTCAATTAAACAAGTACGTATTAAGTATAAAACAATATTATTATAGTATATTATAGCTATTATACTATATTATAGTACAATTATATATGAGTATCGTATTAAGTGATAATATTTATAATAATTTAAAACTATTATATTTCTTCAGTTATATTGAAAGTAGTTACCATGTCATTTGCGTATTATTTAGTCTCACCACCGAATAATGGTTATTTATATTAATTTAATATAACTGTTTAATACCCACATCCCTGTTCTAACACAGCACAGATCCGCGCAGACACCGGGTGCACTTGCGCTATAAGATAATATAACCCTTTATAGTGTACTATGATACGCCGCTACGCGCTCGCTTTAGTCCATTTAAAGTCTTAAATGTAACCGGCCTAATCTAATGCACCTCTTCTGTCCTGCTAAATCTATCATCTCATCATTTACGATACCATTATTACGTACCTACTTACTACTAATGATATACTATCATCATAAGTATAGATTTAGTGATAAAAAGAAATTTTTCTTTTCATAATTACTATATAACTAGCTTTGCTAAGTTAATTGTTATTGTTAATATGATCAATGTAATGATCAATAATGAAAAATATAGTAATAACTGACTTCATAATTATATATATATTATCATTATCCGTACTATAGTAGTACTTGATTATAAATTATTTATTGCTGAGCATATATATTGATAATAATAGCTAGGGCGCTACTAACTGCGACTGTTTACTATTTATATATTGAAATAAATTATTTTTTTTCATATATCTAAAAATAGAATTTAGATCAGGAGTGAAAAGTTAAATAAATATAAACTCGCGTTTTTGGATACGCAAATTCGTCGAATTTAATAATGCGCGATGCCGAATTTCAATAACATATGCGCCTTAGACTCGGTAGTATTCAGGCTTCGAGCGTATATATATATAGCTAGAGTCAGCAGTGATGTAGTACGCTTTATAGGTAAAATTTTTGCTTCGGTTTGTAAGTGTTTGATTGAGTGCGTGTACTAATGATAATATATCAGTATATATGATATAATCCTAACTTACTTTCCATGACCCTCATACACTGACCACCGCGCGCATTATGCGGGGGGACCGGAGCGCAGGCGGATATTTCACCATGTCACATTACCCCGCAGCCTCAACCGGCGCTTCCTCCAGAGAATCTTTCCAGTTGTTGAAATGTTCCAGTTGGCTTCTGTCTCGCGAGTTACGATAGAAAGGAGAGCTTAGAATACAGTCGGATTATGTTTTCAGGGGAAAAGAAAGGGGGTCCCTGCATACACGGTTGGACCAGACTATACCGTTTGCGGGCGCGTCACTAGTGGTGTATGAGCCAGTCGGGAGTTGTTCTGTTGTTTTCGTAGTTAGTCAAATGTGAATGTTTGGGGGATTATTGTGGGCACGGATCTTTAATTGGTGCGCATTCTTGGGTTCGCCATGACGCCTGTTAAGTTAACGATATATTATGGTGTAAGAGAAGTTGCGTCATTTTTTCTATCATGTCTGTTGCCGTATAATGTGTTCTTAGGCCTCACGCTTTGTGTTTGTTTAAAACATCATGATTCCTGTCTGGGTGTGGCTTGCCATGTTCCAATCTATATCTAAACGTGTAGAGTTTATTCTAGATTCTAAATGTTTTGACACGGAGTGAAGCTTGTTAAGTTATATGTTTAGATGATCATCGTCTCGTCTTATCAATTTGGGACGGAATTA
>JABUQX010027737.1:30000-32302 GCA_015478945.1 Trachelipus rathkii | reverse complement strand
CTCAGTGCTACCGAAAAACTTACAGAAATATTGAAAATTAAAGACCACCTCCTGCTATTATCATTATTAGATTTCACAAAAGCTTTTGACATGAATGATCATGACATACTACTAAATAAATGAACAAAATGGGGTTTGAGGGGACAACTGCAATGTTTGAAAAGCTACTTAAAGCAAAAGATTCTCATACGTAAAAACTAAGTGAAACAAATTCAATCAACTTCAAACATCAACCGGCTACTCCAGGCTCAATCTTGGACTGTTATCTATTTACAAATGATCTGATTAAGTCTCATGACGCTTTTTTCAGTCTCTTTTGCTGACATACCTCCATTTAAATAAATGACAAAGATGCCGAGTTTCTATTCGTAAAACAGTAGACACATTAACAAAAATAATGAAAGGGATAGATGCTTAAGCCTATCAATAAATTTTAATTAAAAATTTATTATTCAGCAACCAAACCAATTAACGATTTAAAATTAAAATTAAACAAGTTATAATGCATAGGGCTACGAATTGCTAAAAACTTGCGAAATAACAATTGATGAAAATACTGTAATTTAAAAGCAAACATATAAAACCTATGCAGACTTTCGAGATGCATGTATATTGCTAATAAAATTAAAAAATATATGTACCTCTTTTCCATCTTAGAAAAATATACTATGCACTAATACACCCCCACTTTACTGTCTTCTATCTACGTACACAAGTAACTCAGTAATCACCCTTGCTAATTGTAATCAAAACGATTTATTCAACCCATTTAGCATACAAGAGACTTTTATAGCCATTCACAACCATTATTTCAAAAAACTAAAGATATTGCAGTTTAAAAGACTGTACTCAATTAAGCACTCCTGAAAGAAATTACATTTTAAAACTATCCACAACAATGCCTGCGACTTCTTGCTGGCAAATTTTCATTCAAACCAAGAAAGACGCGAACAAATCATATAAATCTACGAAATATTACTTACATAAGCGCTCTTCCCTTCTGTAGACTTAAAAAAAGAGCCACTCAAGCGTCAGCTACAAAGCAGCTAAACTTACAACTCAAGCCACAAGACATCAAAACCGAAAAATCTATCTTATCTTTGCTAAAAATAAAATAAAAACTTATATATAAATAAAAGATTAATAAATAACTACACTCCAGCGCGATTAACCTAACGTAAATCTAGCTTATTATTATTATTATATATATTATTTTATTATTATATATAATTATTATATTATATTATTATATTATTATTATGATTATTATTATTATTTAATTATTTATTATTATTATATATTATTATATTAGTATAATTATTATTATTATTATTATTATTTATTATTATTATTATTATTATTATTATTATTAATTAATTATTATTTTTTGTTATTATTATTATTATTATTATTATTATTATTATTATTATTATTATTATTATTATTATTATTATTATTCAGTATTATATTATTAATAGATTGTATTAGTGTAGCAGCAGCAAGTAGTAGTAGTAGGTACTACGATGAATATTATTAGTATTATTTATTTATTTCAATATTATTATTATTGTTATATTAGATTATTATTATATTATTATATAGTATTATATTATTAATATTATTATTATAATTATTATATATTATTATATTATTATTATTATTATTATATTATTATTATCTCATTTCATTATCATTATCATTATCATTATTCATATAGTATTATCAGTCGATTATTATTCTCCACTTATTATTTTCTGGTTATCATTTTTATTCGACTATCATTTGTATAAATTACAACTAATTCATTCTTATCAGTACAATAACCACCGATTACCTGGTGTTGTACCCTAAGATAACTACTCTTCAAAATTGTGGTAGTATTTTTTAGTAGAAATATTCTTAAATAGCTCACTTATGTATTGGCTATTACAATGATCTATTAATTATTCGTATAGTATCGTGTTAAATTTCTGTTAATTTATTTATATTATTACTAGTATTATTATTATTATATTATCCTCATTATTATTATTTATATGATTATTATTATTAGTATATATATATTATTATTAGTATATTATTTAGTTTATTATTTTATTATTTCTTTAGTTTTCTTATTATTATTTTTATTATAATTAATATTATCATTATTATTATCGTTAGTATTATTATTATTATTATTATTATTATTTTATTATTTTATTATTATTATTATATTATTATTTTATTACTAATTATTGATTATTATATATTATATTATATTATTATATTATTATTATTATTATTATTATCTATTATATTA
>JABUQX010027737.1:0-25000 GCA_015478945.1 Trachelipus rathkii | reverse complement strand
TATATTAATATATATATAATATATATAGAAATATAAGTATATATAGTATATATAATATATGAATAGCTATATATTATCTGATATATATATATATAATTTTATATATTAATTAATTTAATTAATTTAAATTTCAAATTAAATATTTTTTTAATAAATTTTTTTGCTGTGAAGATTTTTTGAGTTTATTTAATTTATACTTTATATAATATATATATATATATATATTATATATATATATTATATATATAAAATATAATATATATTATATATATATTATATATATATATAAACAAATATATATATATAGATAAGATAATATATATAATATATAATAATATATATATATATATATAATATATATATATATATATATATATATATTATATATACATATACATATATATATATATATTACAGCATATAAATAGTTTATAATATTTTATAATATTATATTATAATTATTAATATATATATATATATAATATATTAGTATATAAATCTCAAATACCAATTTAACACATTTTTATACATATATATATATATTAAAATAATTCAAATTAAATCAGATTTTTATTTTTTTTAAATATAAAATACAATTGAAATTATTTATATAAATCATCTATTCATACTATATTTTGAAATAAAAGTAAGAGAATCTTAACATGGTATATCAAAAATATGTTTTGCGTTACATTGTCTATTGTGCTTATATATATTATATATATATATATATATTATATATATATATAATATATATATTGAATAGGAAATATGTAATGTTGTAAACAAGTATATTATATATATATATATATATAATATATTTAATATAATAAATATATAAAATATATATATATATATATATATATATATATAATATATATTATTATAATATATATATTATATATATATATATAAATTACTATATATATATATATATAAAGTAATTAGGGATTACTGATAGTATCGGGTATCGGCAGTATCCCATTTCTTTGGGTATCGTATTGGTTAAATATGCAGAACTTGGCCGATAAAGTGGGAGCTGAATCGTTGATGATGAGCAGGTTCATTCCTTCTTCAACTAAATTTTTTTTCCTTCAAAATCCATGGTTCGGATCTGCTGTTCTCTGGCCATTCAGGCTAAAAACAGTGCGTATCGGATGTGGAAAAATTCTCCTTCTCCTTCACTCTTGCTAATTGTCAGTTAGCTAGAAAATCGTTGCAGGGGTACTTTTCGAAGAGCAAACAGACTTTCATTAAACGAAAGCGCTAATCTCCTTGGCTCTCCTACCGACAAATCTTTCTGGCCTCTTGCCAAAAACATCTCTAACAACTTCTGTGAATTATCCTTTCTTCCTCTTATTCGACTGATGTTAGGTTGCTAATACTTCAACTGAAAGGCCATCTCTCCGGGCTTCCTATTTTTCTGTAACTCAACCCTGGACGATTCGGCATTCCTCTTCCTCCTATTCTCCTCTCAGGTGTCCTATGCCTTTACCTGTGATTACATTTGATAGGGTGCATGGGCTCCTGAAATCTTAGGAAGGCGGGTGGCCCGGATGGATTCCTCCCCGAGTTTGAGGGATGTGCTCCATTACTGACCCCGCCCCCTTCTTTCAACTATATCCCTAGCCCAAACTAGCACTTTCCCTCAGTTTGGAAGCGCGCATTTTGTCCAACTTCCGAAAAAAGGAATGGCCGCCTGACCCTTCTAACTTGTATTCTATCTAAATCTTTGAAACCCTTCTCAACTCTCACTCTTAGAACCATCTGGAATCTCATTCCCTTCTTCCGATCGCCAGTACGGCTTATGGCGCTCGAGGTCTACTGGCGATATACTTTCCTATTTAATAATACTTTATGGTTTTCCGCTCTTAGAAACTACGGGAGACTTGCGTGGTGGCGCTTGATATATACAAAGCATTTGACTGCTCTCCAAGCTCCCCTTCTTTGGGTTTCCTTCTCTTTGCTTACTTATGTCTAGCTTGTCTTTCAAATCGCGCAATCGGCCTATTGTTGATGGGCAACTTCTGCTTTTTCTGTCATTAGTGGTGTTCCTCAGGTTTGCTGTCTTATCTTCCACTTTATTCCTGCTTTTCATTAGATGATCTTCTACCTTGCCATCAATCTATCCACTCATATGCCTATGACTCCGACCCTTCATTCTTCAACCCATTTTAATTCTGCTCCCTGTTTTACTTCTTCGAAGCCTCTCGTCTAATCTTCCTAATTATATTCTCGCTGATCTGAAAGAATTCAGGGTGGTTTCGTTCTTAACACTTGTTGAAATTTGTTCTTTAAAACCCCCAACTTCTACAATCTCCCTCTCTAAGACATCTAACTTTCCTCATCTTTTCGACGTTTCCTCTCGCCTCTCCGGGGGTGACCCAATATAAACATCATTGACGTAACATAACAAAAAAAAAAAAGTCTTGGAAACCTCACATCACAACGGTTGCTAGGTGGCCCTCAAGAAACTGGAATTCTTGTTTAGACTCGCGAGACTTTTTTTTTTCCTCTTCTCAGTTACTCCAGCCTAAACAAGGGTCTCATCCGCCCTTTTATGGGAGTTACGCTCTCATATCTGGGATGGAATCTTGTTTCACCCGCGTGTATAGAGTAGAGCAAAGCAAAAGGCTTATAAACTATCCCGTACTTTCTAGTTCACTCTACCCTCTACTTTTGTGCGCGATTGTGGCTTTTATCTTCGTATTCTATAGGTACATAAGCGCAGAGGGTGCTCGAGGGAACACCACTCGCGTACCACCACCTACGACGCCCCGTTACAAGGGGTGCTGTGTTCTGCACATGAGTTTTGTGATCATATTATGGTAACGCCAGACTAATTTCCTCTGCGTAACTTCCTCATTCTGCCACCTCTGTTTCTGTGGAAATTTCTCCATCTTTCGCTTGTTTCCTACTTAATTTAATCTCCCTTCACTTTAAAGCCTGCGTCTTGCTCATCTGCGTAATTTGGGGTCTCAGCCTGAAAAAAAAAGAAATGAATAAAAGTATTATTTAAGTTGCAGTCTGTTTCTAAATATCTATTTCCTTTGAACCACTTCAGAATAAATTTACTTAACATAACGAGGAGCTGCTCGCGTACAAAAAAGATTCCACAGAAGTGGAAGCGCTCTTATCAGCCAACCGGCAACAACACTGATAGTGACGATGTGGCTTTTCAGCAAATAAACCTACGGAAGATGAAGAAGTTTTGGATATGTTCAGACTTTGATAAGTTCTGGTCGAAAGTTGCATGACATTCATTCACCTTCAAAGGAACACACCAAGGTAACCCCATCCGAAAAAAATGGAAGAGACATCATGAGAGCAAAGATAATTCAAATTTGCAATCTGAAAGAGATATGAGGCAGGCTCAACGAAAAACATGGATATTGCTGCCTACAGAAGAGACCTTTCATTGCTGCATGAAAATGGCCAAGGTTCCTTTCCGCAGTATAATTAGGTGTGGGAATGTAAAGACACCCAAAAGGAAACAGGCTCTCGCCATACTAGTGAAAGCTAATGTTTTTGCATCACAATTGAGAATTTTTGAATTGCAGATTGAAGGATATCTGAACTTTATTCTAAAGGAATATTATTATTAGTTGGTTTGAGATATAGCGTTTTTTATTTGGTCTTTTCAGATGATTAATTGAGATCTCTTCTTCTCATTATTTTTTTCTTTATATATTGTAGCTAGTTCAAGAATCTTCTTGTAATTGTAACCAGCTTAAAATATAAAAGCTAGTAGCTAAACTTTGTAATATTACGTAAAATGAAATGAATATTTTTGAATAAACACAAACATTAAAAAAAGGTTATTAATATTATATTAGCATTTATTATTCCTTAAAAATCAACGTATGTAGTTTAATTTTATTAAAAATAATATAAATTGGGCACAACCAATATGAAATAAATGACTAATTATGGTTGTACAGGATATGCAATCCTGAGTTGCCTAGCAGTACACAAATGCTCTATCTTATTACTGACCCAACACCGCAGATAACCATAATAATCTAAAGCACATCTAATTGAAGAACCATCTCATCATCAAAACTCACCTCGATTAACCATCAAATAATGAAGCGAAGCATTCCCACGCCAACCTATAAAAATACCTCTTCCTCGTACGCCATAGAAGCCCTACAGAATAACAACAATAACCACCCTAACCATAATTGCCTTACCCTGATAACCAAACAGTCTCTCCAAACCCAACTCTTATCACAACTAAAAATCAAGTCGATACCAAGTAACAATCAAGAATATACAACGATCACAATTTTCACTAGCCTTACTACGACAGCACTGGGTAAGAGTTCAATACATACAAGCCAATATCTAACTACGATAGAGTAACAAAACTGCCATCAGACACCCAGAGAACACGCGATCCAAATCACCTACCTTACACGAAAACAAAGTCACCATACACACCGCCAACATACAAACCCGTTCCACAAGACAAGAGCGGGATCTTAGAAACTATAGGAGGCTACTACGGATCAAACTCGTAGCCATATTGCGCGAATTTTTCACGTACCGGTGTGCCTTTTAAAAACTTCAGAAACCCAAGCTGCAATTCCGGCGGAAATAATCTAAAGGTATTTTCAAAACTATATTTCAGATCACATAACACTGCATCATATCTTAATTCACCTCCACGCAACCCCAAGCATACATCCCCCACCAACTGGACATTCAAAATTATCTCAAGAGCGATACCAGAAGGTCAAAATCCAATGTACAACATCACAAACACCTCAATCCATCAAATATACCATCACGCAAGCAACACATGCACCCAACACTCCGAGGGGGCAACCAAAAATAACACACTAGTTGGCACGACGCATCATCGATGTCAGCCGCCAGCAGTATACACAAATTTAGATCCCACCAACACACATAGCACCGATCACATCGAATACCGATCTAACTACGGTACTGTATACATAAAAACGAAGCCTTGTATTTATTATATTAATTAACGTATCGGTATCGGCACCTGTAACAGCGAACCATAAAAATAGGTATCCGGTATCGGCCTCTTTTCTAGTATCGGTACATCCCTTATAATATAATATTATATATAATATTATATAATAATATATATATATTAGATATATAATATATATGATTAATAAATAACTTATATATATATATATATATATATATATTATACCGATATAAGGGAGAGGGAGAATAGAGGACTTTAAATATATGTGTCATTTAATCTAAGAAATTTCCTATCAATAGTATTCTAATCCATTAAAGTAATTAAAAATGTTTTATAGTAAGAATAGGAAATATAGTGATATTTACCTTAAATTCCTACTTCTGAAGAAGCGACTGAAACTACAACGAGGACAAAAATGCAGAGTCTGAAGCACCAGATAAAAAGAACATCATCTTTCTCTAACGGAAGGTATGCATGGAGACCAAATGTGTGCTCGATATCGCTATCCACGTGTGAGTCTCTTTGCGTTGATTAATTATCAAGGATTTCACAAAAATGTTATTGGATGACAATTGTGATCCCAATTATGATTTAAATAGGAAGGGAGGAAAAGAACAAACAACTAAAAGTTTACGGTTTAATACAATGAGAAGGGATAATAATAACTGCAACTGGGTAATAATATGAATTTGGTAAGTTTTACCTTCAGAGATATTGTGAGGAGATATAACTTTGTACTTAAGAAAATCGGGATCCACCCAATACAAACTATGAGAAATATACAATATGTAAGAGCTGGAATGGGTTCTGGATTTGGTTTCAATTTCGAGAATAAGAGATTTTAGCATAGCATAGAAGACTGAACAAGTTGAATGATACAATGTGGTGCATGAATGGATGCAAGTAAAAGGAAGTATGGTTACTCAACTTGTCTTGGGTATAATCTGTAGTCTTCCAATACTGTTGATCAGCAAACTTCTAGGTCTGGCAATTATATTCTTGATCCCAGGCAAATGACTAAAGTTGTACAATGGTAATCAAGGACTAAAACTGGTAGCCCAAGACTAAAACTCTATGGTAGTCAAGGACCGAAACTTGTAGCCCAGGACAAAAACCTGGAAGAGAAGTCATATTGAGTATCATCTTTCTTTCGTTAAAGTACTTTTTGGTGTTGTTAATTATTAGGTGATAATATAAACCTACCCTATCAACTCAGTAGAGTTGTCCAATAGGGCTCTGAGAAAATCTTGATCAGTTATGGCCTTCTCTGATTCGTCCAGAAGACGCTATGAATGTTATCTGTAATGGATAACTCTCTATTATGGTCATACATGATTTATATGCGTATAAAGCATATAAATCATTAACTCAGTATGACATATTTCAATAACTCGGTATGACACATATTTCAATTAGAGAACATTATTTGATGCTAATAGTCTGTGCTTACATTTCCAAGATGTTATTCAACGTTTGGTTGCTCACCAAGATATGAGAATTGAGGCTGCGACGATCAATAGGCTTATAAGCGATGTTATCTAAGAAAATATAATATACTCAAAACTCCCAAGAGAAAAATACTGTAGTGAAAACATTCTAAAGCAACAGTGTTGAAAAAACCAGAGAACATAAAAACATAATGATATTAAGTATACCATATACATTTCATTTACAAAAATGTAAATCCATCCAATAATGATGGATGAGATTGTATTATACTAAAAACCATAATAAAAATAATAATGGAGCCATCCGAAACTGAGGATGGACAATTCCATTATATCCCTTCGCACCAAATTTAACCCCCCATCTCAATTTTCTGCACCATTTGCGAGAAGTGAAAATGGTGGAGAGGGCAGATTGATTTGGAAATAGGGATGACATAATGAACCCAAAACCAGTAACTTAGAGAACAAAAAATTCCGCAATATAATCCGGAATTGAGATAAATACTATTTACAACATAAATACAAGAGATGAATAATTATATTAATCAATGATGGAAATATGAGATATGACTGATTATGACTGAGTTAGTTTATGTGAGAGACAAAGTTGGTAGTCTCTTCTTCTTCGTAAATCAGTTGACGCCATGTTTGAAAGAAAGTATGCCGTTGATGGACACATTTCTTTCCACGAGGTGTGCTCCATGGCCCACCGGATACTGGTTCATAATACCCAGCTTACACTTCCATACACTGCTTGGAACAAGAAGCAATGAAAGTCCAAGTTAGCATCCTACTGACGCTGGGAGATGAAGGAATTCCTTTGGGCCTCTGGTCAGTTAAGGAAGGTGTTGCAAGCTTGGTGAATAAGGGGCGATGACATTCTACGTGAAAGAATGGGGTTTCATAATATAAACAACCCCCCCTGACTTGCTTACAAGACCTTGTCATTATGAGAACAGAGGAAATTCTTTGGCTTAGTTACAAACTAATGCATCCCTCCCCCCATTCTGAAACAAGAGAGGCTTGAAGTTATAGCGTGTCGAAATAATAATAACAACAAAATAAACATTTGGTCAAGATATCAATATAGCAGCTGGCAGTGTGTGCTGTTTGGGACATTAGAGAGATAAGAGAAAATTAATGAAAGCGTAGATGTTTTAAAACTAATTCAAGGTAGTAGATAGGAGTGATTTAGAAATTATAGGGGAAATGATTGAACTACAAATCAATAAGCAAAGGCAAAAGAGGCAGACATTAATTGCAAGGAATAGTAATAAGAATCTTAAGAAGTTTTTTAGCTTTTATTAAATTTAAATGTAAGAATAAGACAATTTGTCAATTAAAATTGATGAAATTTAGTGAGTTCAGATTAAGATAATGGTCAACATTTTCATGGCTTATTTTGTGTCAGTGCTTACTGAGGAAAGATTAGATAATAGTTTGGAGATATAGTTCTTGTATGATGTAAAAATAGATTACATAATTTGAATTTTGATTAAAAGATATAAAACGTTTATTCGATCTATTAAACTCTGCTGCAGGCACTGATGGTATATATGGTAGAATTCTGAAAGAGGGTAGTACAGCATTGCAAAAGGCACTGTAATTGATTTTTAAGCTGTCTATACATTTTGGTGAGACAGTGACTGGTAAATGCATGAATTGTCTTTCTAAAGACAAGCGAAACTAAGATTGGGAAAATTTACTTGAGGCATTAATTGGCACCTTGATTTAAAGGCATTAGTTAAATAAGATTACGTGAAGGTATAATATAGAGAAATATTTAGAAGATAAACAAGGTATTGCATGACTCCCAGCACAGGGTTTCAGAGAAGGGTTTGTCATGTAAGACAGAACCTTTTAGAAGTTATGGATAATTTACTGACTGCTCGGACGAGGAGATACCAGAATGACTATTGTATATTTAGACTTTAGTAAGCTTTTGATAAGGTTTCCCCCAATAAGGCTGATGAAAAGTTATTGCAATGTGGTATAGTGAGGTACATGTTGGATTAAGAGTGGTTGGTAATTAGAAAGTGGTCAATAAATGGAATAATTCTGGAATGTGGCAGAGTGAGGTCCCCACGGTTCAGTGCTGGCCACTATTGTTCCCTTATTATAAATGTTTAGACCGAACTTAATGTGCAAAGGTCTTAAGTTTGCGATCATGGAATAACTGTGGCCACCTCAGTTAAGGAATAGTGAAGGATAGCATAAGATCAAATTAGATCATTGAATACTTCTTGGTGTGGGCAGATTAAGTGAGCAATGAATTTTATAGTAAAAGTGTAACGGTTCTTCACTTAGTTACTCAAATAAAAGTTCTTACACTACGATAGAAATGGGATGGCTTGATCTGTGTACAAGAAAAGAATTTTAGGTGTGATTATAGCAGAATTGGTTGAAAGTTAGCTAATCAGTGATCTCGGCTAGCTCTTAGGTGCTCACGGTCTAAGTGATATACGCTCTGAGAGATACCAATGTTGTTTACAAGAAAGGAGTAATAAGTAAACTGCTAATAGCTATGTCTAGGCCAGTATTGGAGTATTGTGCACAAGTTTGGGCCCCTTATTTAAAAGAAAAGACCTGTTCATATGCTAGAGAGGTGCCAACGTAGGAACAGGGAATTAAGATTTCTGGTCCTTGGTCGTAAGAGCATATGAGGAGCGGAGGCTGAAGCAGGTTAGGGATCGAGTTTTCCTGGTAGAAGGCGATTTCTCAGGGGGCATGATCAAGTCTACCAGAATAATTTAATCCTATGTAATACAGAGACAATAACCTTTTCATGATTAGAAACATGGAAGGGACCGGTGGCATAATAAAGAAATATTAAGAAGAAAGGCAGCCATCTTGATATAGAAGCATTGCATTCAAGTATGGGTTGTTAAATTTTGGTATTGTCTTGCCACGAGAGAGGTTGTTGGAGTGGACTCGATCTGCAGACATTTAAGAAGGTCTAGAGTTCATTAATGGATGGGAAATGCTACGGGATATGACTTATAATTCAACGAGCCAAAATGAGCAGACAGCGTTCATTGATAAGTATAGTAGTTCATTAATGCTCAGATGGATGAATTGTGACCAAAACTTAGTTATTAATGCATGTGGATGGTTTGGTATATTATTTATATTCATTATAGTATTACACTGAGCACAATTGGAAAGATACGATTTGCTAGATACAACAAAATGACAAGACTAGGTGTGGACTTTGTGGATTTCTGCCACGTCATGAGCATTCGTCTCTTATAGCTCGCTTAGAATATGGACTAGTAAAAGCCACATGGGCCTATCAAGACTGCCCAGCTCACCCACTACCACATGCTCTGCAAATCACAAAGCACCGCTAGGGCTTATGTTCAATTTTTTGTAACTACAAAATCCACCAATTGGCTTAGTCACTAACTCTATGGATATAAATAGATACCAAACAATCCACTGCATTAAATTAATTGAATGGATTAACATGCATAACTCTTAACAATACACTTGATATAACCTAAACCCCCACATATTGGCTTCGTCAATATATTATTATATACCAACCATCCATAAGAATTCTAAACCTGTTTCTTAATGTTGGGCGATCATTTCCTACGTCCAAGCACTCTGGCAAGAACTTTCCAAATAATTTCCTAGAAAAACACGCAATGGGTCACCACCATCGTCACATCCGCGGAATCATCGCTGATCCATTCTTACATTTTTTATTATGCCCCTGGTCACCTGTCCATGTTTACTATTGAAATTTAATTGCCATCCATATAATCAACACATGTAAATATTTTGTAGATTTAGTGTCATGGCCCCACTGGAAATCGCCTTTCTACAAAAAAACATTCCAAACTCCTTCAGCCTTTCCTCATAGCTCTACCTCAAACCCAGTTGTCATCCGTGCGACGTACGTTTGCACTCGCTCCAGCTTATCCATGGATGTTCCTTAAATCAAGCGGGCCCAATCTGTGCACAATCTCTTTATATGCCTAACCATAGCTATTGTATACATTTTATTATTACTTCCTGCTCTTGTAAAACATTGCGATTTATTATGCCAGCATCTTATTAGCTTTATTTTAGACTTACCAACATTGATTAGCCTATCTAATCTCTGTTACACTAAAATCTATTTTCTTGGTCCACAGACTCAAGCAATTCCCCATCATATCGTAGTTAAAACTTTTTTATTTGGAAATACCTAGTACCTACAATGTGATCGTGGACCAGTGAGTGAGGTTTGTTAGTTATTTTTTGACTCATCAATTTTATTATATAATTTGTGTATATGAAAGTGAATTAGAAACACATGTTGTGTTTCTAATTACAATACGCTGTGTTATATTTTTACTACGTCCTAAAATTGTTATATTAATTTTGTGATAATTAAAATTTGTAAGACCTAAACCCTAGGCTAACATACGGTAAGGTTACTGTTTTCATGTCTATGTCTGGGTATTTATGGAATTCTAAATAGACTTTCTGTATTTAAATACAGTCTTTATTAATTGTTACATTTACATTTTCTGTGATAATATTACAATTATACAGATTATGGTTTCCAGTCAATCTTACAGTTCATAGCCTACCATTATAGGGCTTATATATCCCTGGCTAGGCCTAAGCTAAAATAATTGATTTAATTTTTTAACCTATTTTAGAGAGTTTAGTTTATTTCTTTTGAGCTTTAGTGATTTTTAAAACTAGTAGTTGGTAAAATAATAGTACAGGTAGTAAGTATATTAATTTTAAAGTATGTCATGCTCTGTGTGATATCTGTGGGACTGTAAGAGGTGAATAGTGAATAGATGCCCGTGCGTGTGATTTTGAATGAGCCAGAAACATTCAAGGAATGTTCAAGATTGAGTAAATAAATAGTATGGATATGAAAGGAAGTATTTGCGTGAGAAGGAGGAGTGTTAGGAAAAAGTATAAGTCAGGAGATGTCCATCGACAAAGGCAAGGCGGAGAGCCATGTATTATAGGGGATAGCACAGGAAATAGTGTTCCCTAGGCAGGAGATGAGAGGGAAAAGGATAAAGATAGGGCTATAAATAGGAGTATCGCGATGATAAGAGTTCTGCAGAGAAGACTAGAAATAAATGATTGTAAAGATTGAGGATCTCAGAAAGTCAGTCAGCTTTGACCTGCAGTAACAGGTTCGACTGTCTTCCAGATGAGGGAGGAGATCATGAGCAGGTGCCATCTGGTAATGTTGAGTATTTATGAAAGGGAAGACTGATAAATTGCTAATTGGAGACTTTCTTGTACGATACCAATGATTTGAATTTAAAAGCTAAGAATAAAAAGGAAAGGTATAGAGACTGTACTCAAAGTGCCAGAGGGAGTTATATTCGTGGATAGTAGAATTAGAAGAGATTGATTCTACATAATATGTTATCAAGCTGACTCTATGAAGGGTGTACCAATGAATTAGGGCCTAGAAAGGTACAGTAAGAATTAATAGCAGTTCATAGGAATTTGATTCAGAAGCAATGAAAAGCTAGTGATAGAAGAGTGCTGATTTCTGGGATTTTGATCTAGGCTGGTGTAGCAAATGATCTCAGGACAAAGGTGGCGAGCTTAGCGGCTTTGGTGTAAATGATAAGGTTAGGAATTTGTTTTTGCAGAAAGAAACGGTAAGTCAATGTGTCTTTTGTGTCGATCACTGATAAGAAAGAGAATTTTTGGATTAAAGATCTTTTGCAGCAGATGGGTTCACTTTGAGTCAGTAAAGAGTCTTTGATTTGAGCTTTTCAAGCTACAGTTTGGAGACATTGTTTAGCAAACAACTAGGTAAAGTTGGGGGTGGTGGGATCAATGTACATATGCATGGTAACTGTAATAGTGGGCGATAATAAAAAAACTTAATGTTGTTACAGAGTATTAAAATAATGATTGATAGCAATAAAAAATACAGCATTTATCGAGTATCAAATGTTTTTACAAAAATGCAACATTAGAACTTTAGAAATAAAAAAGATGGAGTGATTAGTTATCAATAACATGAGATCTAGAACATTATTCTGACATAAACTGGATGCGCTTACGATGGAAGTATATGGGACTACTTCAGGAATATGAAATAGAGGATATTCACTTTATTTTTAATACTCAGTCCCGTAGAGGAAAGGAAAGGGTGCGGTGGTGATGAAGCGCCTTATGTATAAAAAAGCCAATATTCTAATCTCATTGTACTATATGATGACTTATAAAACAATAGATCATAGATTGATCATGTGGGTAGAATATCGCTTAATTACAATAAATCATTATAGCAATAGGAGGCGATTCTTAATAACCTCACTGGCCAGAGTCCAGAATTAGATTGCTGAAATTGTGAACAGAAATTGACGACAAGCATGCCAACAGTAATAGAAAAAGGTATGCAAATGGGGGATTTAATTTTCTGGTATTCATTGGCGATATCCTTGTCATATTATGGACGTAGTAGTTCTGCATATTCATAAAATGGAACAATATACTAAATTAACTTCCACCAGAAATTGCATATAAGATGATACGATACGATGCACTATTAGACTTTAATATAAACTAATTGATGAAAGTATGGTTGGATGAAGTTAGAGTTTAGGAGAATTTAGGATTAGTGACCATAATATAATTGATTTAATATGAATGTGAGTATTTCTAGGGCCCAATTGGGCAAGTTAATAGGAAAGATCATAGACATTTCCAATGGTTGATTTACAAACTTATCGAGACTATGCTATAGTATAAACATATGATGGGATCAGGAGTTCAAAGAACCAAAATGTCTTTAATATGTGGAACATATTTAAACAAATTTTAATGAAATATGTCAGTCAGTATTGGTTACAAGATAAACCATTAGTTGCGCAGGTGCCTGCGAGAGAAAATCATGTTTGGATGGAATAAGAGACGATAAGAACAAAACTTAATGATAAAGCGCAGATGTTTTAAAAATATTCAAGGGTAATAATAGGGACAGAAAATGATTATTAGAAAATGTATTTGAACATCTATGAACTGAACTTAACCAGTTAATAAAGAAAGGCAAAGAGAGAGGCAGAAATAATTAGCAAGGAATAGTCACATCAAGAACCCGAAAGAAAGTTTAGCTTTTAATAACAATTTAAAAAGAAGGAGAAGATAGGGGACAATTGGTCCATTTAAAATTGAATGAAAATTTTAAATGAGTCAGATAAGGAGCTGGTCAACATTTTCAATGCTTATTTTGCTTCAGTGTTTTACATAGGAAGATTAGTATAATAGTTACAGAGAACTATAGCATCTTCGTCATCGCAATTGTAACAAATAGACTTACAGAAATTTGAATTTTATGTAAAAGATATAGAAATGAAATCTGTGGTAGACCATATTGACTCAAATAAAGCTGCAGGCCCTGATGGATATATGGTAGAATTCTGAAAGAGGGTAGTTTAAGCATTGCAAAGGCACTGTATTTGATTTTAAGCGATCACTATACATTGATGTGATGCAGGACCAGATGACTTGGAAACAGCATATTGTTGTTGCCATATTATAAGAAATAGGTAGTAAGGAAGGATGGGAAATATAGGCAGTTAGTACTTAACATCTCTTGGTTTGTAAGGTTCTGGAAAAGTTACTGAAAGGTCATATAAGAAATATAGAAGATAACGAAGGTATTGTACTGGATCCAGCATGAGTTTCAGATAAGGACTAGTTCATGTCAGTTAGAACAAACCTATATTAGAATTTATGGAATACATTATGACTGCAATTGACGAGAGAAGATCAGTTATATTGTATTTTATTAGACTTTAGGTAAAGCTTTTATAGTTCCCAACATTAAGGCGTGATGAAAAAAGTATATATTTTTTATGACCCCCCCAATGCGGTATAGGTGGAAGTGGTACAATGGTTGGTTAAAGAGTGGTTAGCGAGTCATAGAAAAACAGTTGTGTACAATAAAATGGGAATAAGATTCAGTTCATGGGAAATAGTGAAGATGGTGTCCCCACACAGAGTTCAGTGCTGGGCCACTATTGTTCTCTTCATATATAATAAATTGATTTAGACCAAGGGACTTAAATGCAGAGTTTCTAAGTTCGCAGGGATGTACATACAAGTGGCCAGCCTCCGTTAGGCATACATGAAGAGGGAACTGCATGAAAAGATTCAAATGATCTTGATTAAAATCTTGGGTGGGCAAGATAAGTGGCAAATGAAGTTTAATAGTAAAAAGTGTAGGGTTCTTCACCTAGGCTACTCAAATAAGTTTTAACTACGATTATGAAGGGGAGTGGCTTGGTCTGTGATGGACAAGAAAAAGATTAGGGTGTGAATTATAAGCAGTATTTGTTGACAAGTAGCTTAATCATGTTTGGAGCTAGAAATAAAGCTATATAAGCATGTGGGTCATAATAAATGCGCAATAGTTGTTTTACTCAGAAGAGCAAGGAGAGAATAATAGTTAACGTATCGTACAATAGCTAATGTACGCCAACAGAGTATAGAAGTATTCGTGCACAATGATTCATGGGCCCTTTATTTAAAGAAAGACTTAGATATGTAGAGAGAGTGCAAACGTAGAAGCAACAAGGATTGATTTCGGATGTTGAGGGTTTTTTAAAAGGGCAGCTATGAGGAGGATGAAGAAGTTAGGAATGTTTTCTGTAGAAGGCGATTTCTAAGAGGGGAAATGATACAATCTTACAAAATATTTACAATCTATTGATAACATAGACAATTAAATTTTCTAGTTAGAACATGGACATGTGACCAGGAGGCAATAATAAGAAAAATAAAGGAAGAAAGCATGCCATTTGATGTAAGAGCATGCCATTCAGATAAGTAGCGGTACTGTAAATTTTGGTGAATAGTCTGGCCACGGAGGAGGGTTGATTGAGAGTGACTGCGAGATTGCAACATTAAGAAACGAGACATTCTAGATAAGTTCAATGAGATCGGTTGAGGTATATATATATATTGACCGAAGCCAAATTGGCGGGGTTTAGTGATATAGCAGTTATTGTTAGATGGCATGTGTGACCATAACTTAGTTCATTAATGCATGTGGATAGGTTTGGGTAATCATATTTAGAATATATCATTGTTTTGACCTAAGCCAAAGTTGGTGATCTGTTAGTTCAACAAATTGACGAAGCCCTGGTGCTTTAGTGGAATTTGATGAGCTGTTTGGTAGTGGGTGACTGGCGGGCAGTCATTCGATGTAGGCATGTGGGCTTTTTACTGTCTTATATTCCTAATGTTCCAATGTTCCTATCCTATATTTTTGAGATATTGAGTAAAGTTTTTTTCAAGAAAATACGTCTAGGCTATGTAATACACTGATATATGAATCACTACTACACAAGGCATACCATATATTTTTAAAACGTTGGGCTATTGGGTTATGTAAATAACATCCACCTCCACCAAATTTTGTAATTATTTCAAGTATATTAGTTAAGATTCGGTCTTCCGGCCGGCATTTTTTCAAATGTCAAAATTCCGGACCGGACCGGAATTTCCGTTAACATCTCTACATTTTACGTGCTTGTATTATTTCTAATGATCACTTACCTATAGTATTCATTTAGATTGGTATAATCTTACATGGTACTAATGTTAATCCGCACGTGGCCTATATTTTCCTACTACCATGAATCGCATTTTTAACATTAAACTACAGCACAATCTGACCTGAAATGGTGAGTTCCCCTCGAAATGGGGAATCAAAAATTAAAAGAACTCAGGTCACATATTTTAGAAATATAAAGATAAGGATGAAGGTCACTAGTTACCTAATTTCTAGCTTTCAAAGACTACAGAACTGTACTCAGAGTCGCTACACGAATGCTGATACATGTGTGTGATATACTATGAGATATGCATATCATACAGTCGATAAGATAATAGTGCTGAGTAACTCCGATAGATAATTTAGTTTATAAACGTGATTTTTCTACAGATCGCGTGACGCTGAAACTCTTGTTTAATAACTATATTACTCTTACACTCATTTAAAATTTTACTCAGATACCCTGAATAATCAAATAATAATTTTATTTATTTATTCTAAAGGACCAAACCGCGCGTGTACAGCTTATACACGGCACCACCTTAACAATATTTTTGATTTAGTTGTAAAAAAAATCTTCTGTATTTAAATAATCAAAATTAATTATAAGAGATTAAAATGGAGCAGGAGTTAGACGAAGATCGGAAAAAAAAAAACCTATAGTAAAAAATAATTAGATATTAGAACATAAAAAATAAGACAAAATAAATAAGGTAAAAAAGTAAAATAATAAATATAACTACATACATATACAAGATGGTACATATAAAGTGTATCTAAAATCAAAGGATAAAACAAGAAAGTGAGAAAGGAACTAAAAGAAAATGAAATTTAAGCTAAATAAAATAAGATAAAATTGAAAATTTAGAAAGAAAATATAAAATAAAATTTTAATTAAAAATACAAATAAGTAAAAAGACTCAAAAATACTAAATAAAGCTATACCCAGAAATATATATGATTAAAACATACTTATGAAGAACCTTAAGTACAATAATTTCTGAAACCGAGAGAAAATAAAAGACAAAGAAAATGAAATAAACAAAAATAAAATAAAATAAAATAACATACAATAACATCATTATAAATAAAATAAAACTTTGATAAAATAATTAACATTTCAAATAATCCCTTATCAAAAGAGTCTAACTGCCTACTTTCTATTTCCCTATTTAATATTTTTTTTTTAAACTTTTGGGGTTTTTCAAATATTTTTTTTTAATATTTTAATCTTTAATGCAATTTCTAATTAAATTTACTTTAAATGCAGATGATTTTACAATTAATAGGATTAAAAGGATTGCATGCACTTTCTTAAGATTCTGTTAAATTCTATAAAAAAATTATAAAAGATTATAAAAATAATGGAAAAACTAAATTGGTATTCTAATTCAGGAAGCAAATTCTAAGTCAAAGTAATCAAAGGGACCCAATTAAATATAAGAAATAATATTGAAAAAAATATAGAACAAAAAATATGTATATTATATATAAAATTGTTAGATATCAAAATAGCCAAGGACTATATATCGTTCATTATGATAATATTCACTGCACTGCACTATGTTGCTCACTTAATTATTTAACTTCTAGCCTTAATAAATAAATAGCCCTTCTCAATATTACCAGTGGCTCCATCACTACCACCACTAATTCTTATCCTAATGATAATATTATCGTAAATTAACTTTATTATTATTTACTTTATTCATTACACTTATTTTATTCTTACACTTAATATTATTAATTAATCATTATTTATATCTATTATTATTTTATTTTATTAATTATTATTATTAATGTAATTGATGGTATAAGGTTATTATTATGTATTTATTATTATATCGTTATTATATTTTGTATCATTTTATTATTATTATTATTTTATTATATTATTATTTCATATTATATTATTATTCATTCATATATCGATTTCAATCTTTACTTCTTAATTATTATCCCTATTTATATCATCACCATTGGTTATTGTCATGTGTCTGCAAGATATCTCTTTTTCTCTCTCCACCATATTCCACAAAATGTATCTTAACTTCCTCCTGATCTGTAGAGATTCACACAATATAGCATACGTCCCAGCAACCTCAAATTACGTCTTCCTGACAATGTGTCTTTGAAGTTCATGGATTAATTCCTAAATCTTCATATTCTGGGCAGAAACAAATGAAGTGTATCAGGTCTTCTTCAACTCCACATATGTCACAGTTAATTTCGCCATTTGAGAACCTGTTCTCCATTTTAGGTTCAAAGTATTGGATCTGGCCCTGAAAAGTATCACTGAGTAGAAGGAGATGTCCGTAATCTGAGGCTTTCCATTTCAATTCCACCTATTTATCCTATCTTCTGGTACATTTGTAGACTTCTTTGTTCCTATTTTTCTTTCCATGAATTGTTAGGGTCCCAAAGCTTACTTACTTTTTCATGCATCGTATTTCTTGTCAAGCCTTCTATGACTACTATGTCAATATCAACACCTTCTGATCTGTACCAGATGCAAGTCTTGATCCACCATTTTTTCCCTACTAGCTTTCATTTTTTCAGTATGGTGATCTTTAAGAAACTCTTGCTTTATATACCTCGACACAGAGTATCCCACCACCGCACCCCACCTGGGATTACTATCACGACTCTCAGATCAACCAATTTGACGTCTTACAATAACTTTTACATGTTAGTCTATTATTATTCCCTGCATGAATGATGCCATATCCTCACAAATACCCGTACTCTACCCTAGAGACACTGGCCAAGCGTGAGGGAACGAGACGGCACAGTAATCACAACCATACACTACACAAGACATTCCCAACATTCTCAACCTCACAACCACTCGCTCCCAAACCCTCCTCACACCCAGCGTTGCAACTCACAGCACCAGCTGCAAGTCCATAAGAAACGCCTACTTCAGTCCTCCTAGTTATCTTCACTGCTCTTATACTGTGTATTTCAATTGTTTGTAACCTTATCATAATTCTTGTTTTGGATGAGACAGCCACATACATTTGGATCCAATTAAAATAGCTGGGATTGCCACATTTTTTCCAATACGTTTTCCCTATAAGCAGTTGATTGCAGTCTTCTTCAATGAATCGACCTGTCTTGCGCCTAAGCCATGGTGGTGAGGCATCTTATTATATGAGAATGAGCTTCGGTTTTAAAACACTGTTTTTTCATGTTTAGTATATAAGCCTAGGTATTTTATTTTTTCCACCCCTTAGATTCATTCAATCTCCGTTGGTGGTTGTTCCATGTTAAAAATCATTACATTGCTTTTCTCTTTGTTTATTTCTAGACACATTCCCACTTATCTGATAAGTCATGTCCTAATATTTGCCAGCATGCCAATCGTTTATATTTTTCTGCATACGATCAGGCCATCATAGCAAAGAATAGATGTTTATTTTATATGGAAACCATGTTGGATCCCCTTTTCTTTCTCCAATTCCATTAATTTTTGTAAGTAACAATTAAAAGTTAAAAGTTAGTAGACCCTGTACACCCTTACTTTATTCCGCTAGTAACTTTATCTCATACATTTCTATTTCACTTTCCAACTTAATGTAGTTTTTGTCGCATGTATATTTACTTGCTGCAATAGAGCGCTTAATTATTTTCATTGCGCAAGCTAGATACAGTGCAAGAGTCTTAGTCTGTGATTCATATACTGACTGAGGCAAAAGCTTTTTGAATTCCTCCATCTGGAGTCATCAAGTAATTGGATAGTGACCTCGTGTATGATTCTTTCCATGGGATTGTATTGCAAAGAAAAAGATTATCCCTCAATTTCTTGCACCTTCTGTCAAACCCTGATATGATGTTTACATTTATTTCATCACATATTTTAATGTGTTCTTCATCTTCATTTAATATTAATAGTCATGAATTTGTTTGTAGGATGTATCAGTTAATGCGATAGGGCTTAAATCTTTCACGTTGGATTCTCTTTTTTTCTATCATATTGTTATAGATGTTTTCCAGGATGCTGGTTTATGTTCCTTTGTTAGTTCTTTATTGAAACAATTTGTGAGAACCTGTATACATTGTTCACTTCTGATTAATACCTTATATATAGTTCTGGCTTTAGACCATCTGGCCCTGGTGCCTTCTTCCCTTTTAGCTTTTGTAAGCACCTTCTGACTTTATCAGTGGTTATGACTGGTTTGTTCATGGGTGTTAAGGAGTTTTTTACTGTTATTTGCCATGGTTCCCATTATGTTCTCTCAATTGTACCGGAAATTGGTGTACTCCACTTTGTATTCGTTGGTATCTTTGTTCGTTAAGTCTTTTATATTCTCTTTCAAGTTATCGTCCCATTCTTCAATAATTCTGTTTTCATGTTTGCAGTATATAGAAAACACAACTGTGTTTCTTTCATTCCCTTTTCTCTTTGTATAGTTTACCATTTTTTTATAATGTAGTTTAGTCTCCTCAATGTTCTATCTACTCCCTTAAGTTTTCTTTATACTTCTCCAATAATTTGTAGTTTTTTACAGTTTTATATTCAATCTGTTAGTTTTTTCTCAATATGTTGTTATTTCTTGTGGTTATAAAGTTTGATGCACTTTTGTTTTTTGATTCTCTTAATACTGCTCCCAGAGCATAATTATTTGCAGTGGCTTTTGCCCTAATTATCTTCTGTTTCCTAATTATTGTCTCTTTCTTTTTTTATCGGCCTTTATTATTTCTTCTGTCATCCAAGGTCTTTCTATCTTTTATCCGTTTCTTTTACTCTTTCTTTCTATATGGGTTTTAATAAGGATATCAGTCGGCTGCACTGTTCAATATTTTGTTCATCTCCTTCCCAAATGTAGTTACAATCCATTCAATTATTCGGCATTTTATTTTCTAGGTGTTGTACAAATTTTGTCATCAGATCTGGTTCTGTACTATAATATTTGATATTGCACCATCTCCCTTTTTTATAGTTAGGCCTTCTTACTTTGTTTCTTAGATATATTTGTATTAGATTATGGTCTGATAGATCAAATACTTCTTGGTTTTCATCCTATTTTCATTGAATAAAAATGTTTATCATATCATTATTAGCAAGAGCAAAATCTCATGCACACTTTTATGTATTCCTAATGCCATGTGTAGACCCACACACTCTTCAGTTGGTTATTTTAAGAGTTTACAACCAAACTATATCTATCACTCTAAAACCAATTTCCCCCTGGTCTTATCAAGTTGTTGTTCCCAACCATGGTAAAGTGCCATTGAATCCCCAGAGGATCATGAAATTATTTTTACTCTCATATGTTATCAGTCTTTCGCACACACTCTTTTCTTATTTTGATAATTCTTCTTATGTCTTCTTGGTTTGCTTCCTGTTGCAAATATACTAATACCAAACTAATATATTCTGTATCAATGCACTTTAACTCTGAAGTTAAAGGATTCATTATGCTTTCATCAAGTTTTATACTATTTCAATATGCTTATTTACTCTTATGTTGATAACCAATTAACCCTCCCCGTTTTTTACGTTCCTCTTCACTTTCTCATTACTAAAAAATATGTTGTCCAAGGTCATCTCTTACAGTATGAATCTAGTTTTCTCTGTGAGATGTGTTTCTACTAAAAGTACTATATCATTTTCTGTAATTTATTAACAACTCCAATCTCAGTTAATTTTGTTTTTGTTAATCCTTGTTATTAAGATATTTAGACGTTAGCACTGTTGTACATTGCCAGTTATTCTGGTTGTCGGTATTCATTGCTTTCCTATATATAAAAATTTTCACTTCTGATATTTTTCCCTGTATAATGATATAGTCCTTGTTCTCCATTTTTGTTTGTCTATTCATGTCACTTTCATTCCTCAGTGGCTTGCTTCCGCCTTTCTTTTTAGTTATGGTACCGGGTTATATGTCATTTTCTTTGGCGTGACCTATATCTTATTATTTTTTGCTCTTTATAAGGACAATCCCAATTTTTGGTCAGCAGTCTTTCATTGCTCTATAAGTATCGGGTCGCGTGGTCTGGAAGTTAGGTTTCCCAGCATTTTTACCCTTACCTATCTCGCAACTCTGGTTACTCACACACTTTCTTAAAAGATTTCAGAAAGCTAAAGGTTTGTTGTCCTTTTGTTCAAGCCTCTACTAGGTTTGTACTGCTCAATCACTTTTCTAGATTATAACATTTACTAAGTTAATTTTCCTATTCTCACGCTGTACTTCAATTTCTAAAAAGTATCTTCTTTAACAAGTTGCCCTTATATGCTTCCGGTCTCTCTAGATGATTTTCCCTTCTTTCTATTATCCCTCATTGAATTCATTTATTTTATACTCATTGCTGCTGAAGAAGTTGTTGTTGTTCGTCTATGATGTTCTGCATTTTTTCCATTGATTCAACAGATGAAGGTACGCATAATCCTTCACTCTGTGAGATCCAACACAGAGATGGTTAATTCTTCTTTGGTTCTTTAAGCGCTCTATGTGCAAGCATTCCACGATACGCTATCCAATATCGGCATATCGGCCAACATCTTTCATATTGGTTTTTCATTAAATATAACTATATTTAACAGTTTGGTGTTGCGTGGAACCATCTTTTGCAATTGGCGCGCATTGTCTATGCATGTTCCGTTCTTGCTATGTTATGGTTGCATTTCAACGCACTCGCACTCTTTGCCTGAGTGACCGCATAATTCAGTATGATATGGTTATTTTTTATTGTTTTTAAGGTATTCCTAGCTTTAAACGAAGAATCTGAATTTGAAAAAAAAATTGGTTCATTCGATAATATAGGTCCAACATAAGCGCATGAACTGTATGACTTGTTTAGCCGTAGATTGCAACTCGAAATTTGAAAAGAACAAGCTTTGATTGCCAAAAAAGCTGTTGTAGGGCTAAAATTCATGAGAAAAATAGTATACATATTAATAAAAATGAATAAAATAAACACATATGAATAATCTATACAAAGACACAAGTGAAACAGAAATTATAATTCTTTTTAAAATATTCTTTAAAATAAATATATAAGATAATATATACTATATATTATATTATATATATTAATATATTCTATAATTATAAGATATACTATATATATATATATATATATATATATATATATATCTATATTTATATTATATATATATATATATATACATTATACATTAATATAATATATATATAATATATATATATATATATAAAATTACTTAAATTAATAATTATTAATTTATTATAAATTATTTTTATATAATATATAATATATAATACATATACATAGGTGGGCACAGATAAACGAAAATTAATGTTTAATCGGCGATACCGATAAATCCGATTTAACCGAAAAACCTTTATCTCGATAACCGATGATTCGATAACTCGTGATAAAAATATCGCCGATAAGGCGATAAATCGATAAATCGATAAATCAAAATTTCTTACTGTATTTATTTTATTATTAAATTTAAACATGTTAAAAAAAAAACACCACTTTGGTTTTTAAGAAAAAAGGTGTTAAAGATAAATTTATATACATCTTCTTTTTCACCTATTTTATAGATTTATAATATAAAACTTTCAGGTTTCATTTTACCCACAACGTACCAGAAACGATGGGAGAATGTTGCCTCCTTCTTCCATATTAACTTGTAAAACTGTTGGGATAATCTTTATTCACTAAATACTAAATTATTCTTCCTTTTTACTATCTCAGTTTTTTTCTATAATAAAAAAAAAAAAAAAAAAAAAAAAATTAAAAAAACAACTATTTAAATTTTCTAATTTATCTCTGAATAGTTATACAGATTCTAATAATAGAATATCTAAAAAGCCAAGATAAGATTATAAAATTATAGAATATTACACTAAAGGCCTCTTAATTACAAATTTATCAATATAAAAAAATATAAGTATTAGGTTCTCGACCTTCTGCATCATTTGTATGTTCCCCTTCATATAATATTATTATATATATATATATATATAATATATATATATAATATTATATTATATATATAATTATATATATTAATTACTACTCTATATATATACTATATAATAATATAAATATTATATATATATATATATATAATATAATATATACTATATATATATATATATACTATATATATTATTATATATATATAATATATATATATATATATATATATATATGTATATAATATATCTATATATATTATTAAATATATAATATAAATATATATGATATATAAGATGTATATATTATATATATTAAAATATATATATATATATTATATATTATATATATATATAATATTATACTATATATATATATACTATAATAATATATGCTATATATATATTAATATATATATAAATATATAATATATTATAATATATATATAATATATAATATATATATATATATATATAATATATATATAATATATATATATTATATATATACATATAAATATAATATATTATATATAATAGACTATATATTAGTGATGGACTTGATGTCAAAATCTTGATGAAATGACGGACATGCGGATGGCGGATCTTAAAAGGAAGGATAGGAATGCGGATGCGGATCTTAAAGTAGATCGTGGATGCGGCAATAGCGATGTTGTACTTTTTGACAGTTTGAATTAAAAATTATAATATTATATATATACTTGGTGCTCATTCGGCGGCTCAGTACAAACCATAACTCAATCCTGTAATATAACTAAATCCTGACGCTAGCAAGAATAATTTTCAAGATACTCATCTATACATAAGTTACCTCCTACTATACTATTAGATAACTCAAAACCCATGATTCAGCTGTAGTATACCAGTACACATCATATAACCCCTTATTCCATATATACAGTATATAATATATATATACTATATATATTATATATATATAATATATTCCTCCTCTATATATCGATCTGATGGTTTCTGTTGCTAATTCTACCAACTGAAAAGGCCAATACTACTTTGAATCTCCTATTTTTCTCGTTACTCAACCTCTGGGATTTTGGCATTCCTTTCTCCTCCTCTTCCTCTCCATCCTCATGTGTCCATCTCTTCT